>CM035836.1:174072703-174305431 GCA_020510985.1 Pholidichthys leucotaenia
GGGTTTGTTCCCCCCCCCCCACACACACACAGTAGCGAGGGGGGGGGGCGCTGTGACAGCGTTGCTGTGGAAACATGCAACGAGTGTAATCCGTCATGTAGCGAGGGCCGAACTCCATCCTTGGGGGGGGGCAACTCCCCCCCACACACACACACACAGACACAGCCCTGAATGTGACCTTTCATTAGAGCCAAAAATGAAGATTCTACATTGAATTATTCAAAAGTTACAGACGTTTTTCCAAACTGTGCCATTTGGCACAATTTGGCACAGTTCCAAAACGCCTGGGAACTACCTGAGAACAAAGCTGTGTAAAATATTCATTTTTTGTGGTGTTGTTACCAAATTTGGATCTCAGCTTGATAACACTTGGTTCTACATTTCTGTTGCATTTTCCAGCCGGATCGGACAGCTGTGTGTTATTTGCAAGCATTTGTATCCAAAAAAACACCGTGGCCAAATTTATTTTCTTCAAGTTCAGTATGTTTAGATGACTGTAACTCAGTGGCCGGAGCACGTAGAGAGATTATGTTTTTTTTGCCAAAAAATTCAAAGTGTTTTCTTTTAAATGAGACCAACCCCATGAAGATGCTGCAAAGGGTTGAAGAACAGCTTTCGATTTACTTTGGGCACGTTATTTTTTGGCATTTTTAGGAAAATTGCCTGGAGTGCAAGGGGTTAACTGATAAATGGTCTGTTTGTAGGTTTTTACTGTCTGAAATGAGTCTGCTGGTCACCTAATTGTCCCAAAATTTTCAAAACATTTGATTCTGAAAAACAAACAAAAAACTGCCTTTATCTCCTTTTTTTTTCTTTCAGAAAAGTTTTTGATTTTTTTGTGGAAATCGTTAACATCACGTTAAGAAAAAGCTGACCTACCACCGTCCTTGAGACCAGCCCACTGCTCTATTATTGGCCCACCTAGCTATCTGTCATGTATATGGACGTGAGTTATTAGCCCCCAAGCTAACACTGGTAATAGGAAGCTCAAACTGAGCCTGGCTTACATTGTTATTTTCTTCAGATCTTAGTCACCCTAATAGCCATCCCTGTTACCACCTGGTTCACCAATCCGAGATCCATTATGTACCACATGTTGCTCCGGCCCAAAGACGCAGGGTAGCACATCTCAATAAATAGCACAGAATTAGTGACATGCAAGAGTCTGTGAGTTTGAGCCCCAGCTTGGATGTCCTTTGGGTCAAATTTTATTTTCCATAAAAAAACTAGTATTTGGAATAATGTGAAGCTGTAAACTGAGTGCATTGCAAGGCAGTAGGCTATTTTAAAACATTTATCATTACATTCAAATGTAATGGCTTTTGCTATAAAGATTTTTTTTCATGTAAATTTGTACCTTTTTTCATAAATTTGTAGCTTTTCTTGTAAATTTGAGAGCCTTTTATTCTGTAAATTTGCTTTTCTTGAGAGCCAGCAAAGCTGCTGAGAGCCGCTTCGTGACGGGGCATCCCCCAGCTGGCTGTGGGAGAGGAGCAGAATACCACGGAGCAAGACATTGCCCAAACTGAAAGGAGCAGCTAGAAGCTACTCAGCTAATGGCTAACTGACATAAGAGAGACGGTGGAGTTGAACAGCTGAAGTCTGTTTCTTAAAGTGACAGGCGTTGAATCAGAGCATTTGAAGAAAACCAAGAAAAAAAAAAGTTTGCTTCAATAATTAAAAAAAATAAAGAAAATATGAACAAAATATGTCACAAACACTTCATTAAGACATGTGTGAGCTGCTATAATGTGTAAAGAGTGCAGTCAATGACCCCTTTAAGTGAGCTCCTACCACATGAGGAGGTAATCTGGTCCAGTGGTCAATGACGCGTTGTGTGGAAAAAATACTTCCTAACCTGGAGTCTAACTTGAGGTTTGTAAATCTTCTGTGAGAGGCCCTTAAGTGTGTTACTTGTGCAGGTATGAAAAAACTTGCTCTTGATGTTCTCCATTTTATTCATGATCTTGAATACTTGTATTAGATCACCCCGAAGTCTTCTCTGTTCTAGTGTCATTAAATTCAAACTGATCAATCTTTGTGTGTATGGAAGGTGTCTAGTTTTTCTGACTAGTTTCGTTGCTCTTCTCTGTATATTCTCTAATAGCTCAATGTTTTTGTTTTTTTATGAGATATGGATTCCATGCTTGAGCGACTATTCTAAATGTGGCCTGACATATGATCGGTACAATATGTGAAATTTTTCTGCATGGCTGGGAAGGAAACTGATCCACTACTCACATTTTAAGGTAGACCAACCTGTTTCTGTCAGATTGAAATCCCCCATCAGTACGTAGTGTGAACAGTCTCTCCCCATATTCTCGAGATGTTTATCATTTCCAGTAATGTTTCGTTATTATGTTCTTCCGAGTAAGGGCTTCTATAACAGCATCCAATGAGTGCCTGGGTGTTGTGGTCCAAATATACTGATGCCCATACTGCATTATCATATCTAAGGTCCTGCAGTTCCTGGCATGGGTTAGGTTTCAAAGGTATCAATGTACAGTAATACCCCACCTCCTCTTTGGTGTCTTCTATCGTCTAAAAAAATGGCATATCCCGCAATGTGCATCTGACCGTCTAGCCTAGCATGTCCTCCTTGCACTGTTTAGCGAACCTATATGTGTCTACAAGGTTCCACAGTTCACGTATCTTATTCATGATGCTCTATGCATTTGTGTAGTAGCAGTTAATAAGATGCAATCCAACAATAAGCAGTGTTGCCAGGTTTCACGAGAGAATCAAGCAGCCAGTTCTATGAAAACCAGCCCAAAAAACCCCAACAGGCAACCTACCACATTGCGTAAAAGACAGGCTGCTTGATAACAAATATAGATTTATTTTTTGTTTGCAGTGAACTGACTGTAAACACAGTCAGCATTGAATGACGGAATTTTATAAACTCCAATTAAAGGAAAATCCATGCAGTCATGTGAAAAATTACATGTAATACAACTAAAGAACTGTATTTAGAATACAACTAAAGAATTAAAAATGAATTATTTTTTTTTCAAATTTTCTGTAAAATGTCATTCTAAACAAATAGTGAGGAAAAAAATAGGACACCCCCCCATCTTTTTTTAGGACACCCCCACATTCATTCCCATTTAAAATGGCTAAAATAAATTTTAAAAAATGCAAATAAAAACAAAAACAAGGTTAGGCATAGATATGTGAACATTTATTAATAAAGAACTGAATATTAAATGGGGTGTCCTATTTTTTTCACATGACAGTATGCATTCTGCATAAGCAACAGCAAATTTATAGTAAACACAGTAAAGATAAAAACTGTGAATAAACGAAATTTTAAACTCTGATCAAAAGAAAAGACATGTACATTCTGCTTACGTAACAGCACTAAACACAATACAGTTTGGTGATATTGGATGATGGGAGTTGTCTACTAGTCGTTTAAACAAAAACTAAATAATATGACAAATGACAACTTTAATTACGTGGAAAATTATCTTTTAAATTATCTTTTACCTTTTTAAATTATCTTTTAAAATTATCTTTTAGTGCACAGACAACCCCCGGCCATGCGCACAGTGATGTTATGGTCTGAGGAGGCAATGGACACTCTAAAGGGCTGTTTTGAAGCCACCGCCTGGAAGCAGCTCTGCGATCCACATGGTGAGGACATCGATGGCCTCATTCACACCTTCACGGGCTACCTCAGCTTCTGTGCGGACAAATCCGTTCCCACCAAGACCATACGGTGTTGCTCAAACAACAAACCCTGGATCAACCCTGAGATTAAAACACTTCTCTTCAGGTCGGGGAACAGGGAGATGCTGAAGTCCGTACAGAGGGAGCTGAGGAGAAAGATCAGAGAAGGCAAGGACAGCTTCAGGAGGAAGATGGAGGACAAGCTGCAACAGAGCGACATCAGCGGGGTCTGGAGAAACCTCAAAACCATCTCTGGGCTCCAGAATACCTCCCCCCAGGCCACGGGGGGCAGGGAGTGGGCGAACAATCTGAATTTGTTTTTCAATAGGTTTGACCAACCGCCCTTCCCCCTGACTGCACAACAACCACTGCTGCCTGAAAAGACATCAAGTCCTGCTGCCCACTCCCCACTCCACCAACACCCCCCCACTCCCAACACACAGCCCCCCATCCTGACCCTGACCAGGACCCAGGTGAGGACGGAGCTGAGGAAGATCAAGGCGAGGAAGGCGTCGGGACCGGACAGCATCAACGCAAAGCTCCTCAAGTCCTGTGCAGACCAGCTGTGTGGGATTGTGACGTACATCTTCAACCTGAGCCTGAAGCTGGGGAGGGTACCACAGCTGTGGAAAACATCTTATGTGGTACCTGTACCAAAAACTTCCCACCCCAAAGACCTGAACAGCTACAGACCGGTGGCCTTGACGTCCCACTTGATGAAGACCCTGGAGAGACTGCTCCTTGCTCACCTCCGCCCCCTGGTGGAACCAGCGATGGATCCACTCCAGTTTGCCTACCAGCATGGCACTGGGGTGGAGGATGCGGTGATCTTCCTCCTTCACCGTTCTCTGTCCCACCTGGAGAAGCCCGGGAATGTGGTGAGGATCATGTTCTTTGACTTCTCCAGTGCTTTCAACACCATCCAACCGATGATCCTGAAGGACAAGCTGCTGCGCGCAGGGGTGGACAAGCACCTCTCATCATGGATCCTGGACTACCTCACGAACTGGCCTCAGTTTGTGAGAACCCGGGACTGTGTGTCCGACACGATCATCAGTAGCACGGGGGCCCCCCAGGGAACGGTGTTGGCTCCCTTCCTGTTCACTCTTTATACTGCGGACTTCTCACACAACACAACACACTGCCATCTACAGAAGTTCTCTGATGACTCTGCGATCGTTGGCCTCATCTCCAATGGAGATGAAGCTGAGTACAGAGGGCTTATCCAGGACTTCGTGGACTGGTGCCATCGGAACTGCCTCCAGATCAACGCGAGGAAAACTAAGGAGCTGGTGGTGGACTGCCGCAGGCAAGGACAACCCCTCACAGCACCAGTAAATATACAGGGAACAGACATTGAGATGGTGACATCCTACAAGTACCTGGGTGTTCATCTGAACAATAAACTAGACTCGTCACACAATACTGATGCACTCTACAAGAAGGGACAGCGCAGGCTGTTCCTACTGAGGAGACTCAGGTCTTTTGGTGTACAAGGGGCGCTGCTGAAGACATTCTATGACACGGTGGTGGCATCAGCCATCACTTTTGGAGTGGTCTGCTGGGGCAGTGGCATTACTGCAGCCGATAGGAAGAGACTGAACAAACTGATCAAGAAAGCTAGCTCCGTCCTGGGGCAGCGCCTTGATCCGGTGGAGGAGATAGGAGAGAGAAGGACGGTGGCTAAACTGTCATGTCTGCTGGAGTCCGAGTTCCACCCTATGCAGGACATACTGAATGCACTGAGGAGCTCATGTAGCAGCAGACTACATCATCCCAGGTGCACAACCGAGAGGTTTCGCAGGTCCTTCCTACCAACGGCTGTCAGACTGTACAACCTAAGCAGGGCTGCTGGCAGAGATAGCAAAAAGACGTAACAACCTAATAGTTTTTTGAATGCAAAAGATGCAATAGACTTACACAATGGTCCCCTCCGGCATACAACTAGGAAAATACCGGTAGCTACGGAGGGTGAGAATATGTATGGGCACATAATCATACCATGTAGGATAACTAAGTAGACGGTTGTGCTGTTTCATCCCATCTAGCAACAATGCTCTACACTGTGTGTGTTTATACATTTACATATTTATTCCATCTAGCTACAATGCTCCGCACTGGGTGTGTTTATGTTTATATTTATATATCTATATATTCATTCCATCTAGCTACAATGCTACGCACTGTGTGTTTATATATCTACATATTATTCCATCTAGCTACATTGCTCCGCACTGTGTTTATATATTTACATATTTATTCCATCTAGCTGCAATGCTCCGTACTGTGTGTTTATATACTCATATATTTATCCCATCCAGCTACAATGCTCTACACTGTGTGTCTGTGTGTATATACTGTATATACGTATATTTATAGTAATATGTACATATGTATATTAGCTGCTCTTGCTTGCTTGCCTTTTTTTTTTTTTCTTGCCTTCTGATTGTTGCTCTGAGTGTTGCTATCCCTGTGCTGTTGCAATCCTGGAATTTCCCCGTTGTGGGACTAATAAAGGCTTATCTTATCTTATCTTATCTTAAATTGACAAATATCATACTGTATGTGTAACTCATGGCAAGATTTGATTGGGATCAAATGATAATTTTGCTCTTGCCATTCATTTCAGTGGAGATTTTTTTTTTTTTTTATTTAAGGTCCTATATGCACTGATCTGTATAAAAAAATTTGATGGCTCATGCCCCATTAGTGAGTACAGAGCTGAGTGGAGTTGGGTGGGTGGGCCACTGATCTCTATAGAAAAAGTGGATGGATCAATAGCCGCCAGAAATGAAGCCCCTGGCTGGCCACTTTTACCTCAATACCTCCCACAAAAATTAACAAATTTTGAACTTCCTGGTATGGAGACAAAGCTTATAATCTTGCACAACCAGTGAACAATAGAAATTGAGTTGACATTATGTTTAGCTGCCGTCAATTTGGATGTACTAGTGTTCTGGAAGTACTAATATGGCGGCCAGGTGGCTTCACTTCTGGCGGCCTATGATCGGTCTAGTTTTTCTATAGAGATCAGTGGGATGGGCATGGTAACCAGGAAATAGGTGTGTGGATGGGTCCTGTAAAGTATGGAATGGAAACAAACTATCGCACTCATGTTTTGTGGGGACAGCAAAGCAAGCCCAAATAAGCAACTACATGTTAAAAAACAAGCCCAAAAACCTGCAACCCATGACTGACGAAGTTTGCAAGCGACCTTAGAAAAAGACAAGCCCAAAGTGGCTTATAAGCACACTTGTCAACTATAACAATAAGCTGTGTTGTGCAGTTTGATATAGTGTTCAACTGAGTTGTACTGTCTGAAGTAACGTGTAGAAAAATTTCGTTCATGTGGACTTAAACATTCCTCATCTCCCTTCAAGATGTCTGAGATCCTGATCCTCATCTGCTAATGATCTGGGTACTGCTGTGCCCACTGCTCTCCTTATCTTCTTAATAATCTTCTATTTCTTATAACTAAATTTGTTTCCCCTGCATTTTCTCATCTCCTTTTTTCTTCCCTCCACTTCCTATCTCTCTATTTTTCTGCTGGTGTTAAGAGCTGTTAAGAATCTCTCCAAGGGGACAATATTTGCGTTCAATAGACTGCGTTTGCATACACAACAATATTCAGAGTTGTTTTTGAGCGACCGCAGCTACTGTTCAGTAGTTGTGTTTCATGCATGCGCAATGAAAATAATCTGCAGTTCACACGCCCGTACTGTCAGCAGTAGCCAAGAGCCACCAAACATTTTAACAGCTGCAATCAAAATACAAAAGAACAGCTTTGTGGCTGAGTTTTTTTTTTGTTTGTTTTTTTTTTTACTTTTAGTAATCTGTGGATTAAATATCTTAGATATATATATTTACCATAAAGTGAGTGAAACAATTTTCCCCAGTCACAAACCACACCTGTAGCAGCTGCTGTCACAAATTAATCTCACAGCAGCTATGGAGAAACACAAAGCAATGAAACAGGGAGAAATATAATTTACTGTTTTGGTGTTCTGGGTGGAAAATTGACAGACAACCCACTTCATCGTAGAAGAATGCACAACGTTTATTTCGAGGATACGTGAAAAACATGTTTTAATAGCAAAACACATGCACATCTGTTTACCATCACCAGTAATCGGTCGCCAGTTAATACAGCAGCATCACCGCTGTGCCCTTTTGTTTGCGTTTGGCCCAAATCAATCTGTCCTGCAGATACTTCCATTTCTGTTTACAGACAGATTCGTCCCAGCCAACGGTAGAAGCTATTTCACGCCATGAATTTGCTGTTTTGTAATCCCGTAGAGATGAGTTGTAGAGATGGGGGTAGCTGCGAACATCTTTCAATTAAATGCTGCTCAAAACTAGCATCCATGTTGCTTGGTCTGTCAAACTGTCAAAGTTCTTCTTCGTCGTATCCCTGTTTTTGCTGGGTTGCTCAATACTTCCCCCTCCTGGATGACAGGAATTTTCTTGCACATGCACAGTTCACTGTGACCACTGCATTCT
Organism: Pholidichthys leucotaenia; assembly: GCA_020510985.1. Lineage (NCBI taxonomy): Eukaryota > Metazoa > Chordata > Actinopteri > Cichliformes > Pholidichthyidae > Pholidichthys > Pholidichthys leucotaenia. The sequence continues at coordinate 174,080,876 of CM035836.1, forward strand.
TGTACGTGCAGTCACTTTTTTGGGCCTGCATGTGCTCGGTCAGCGCTCACCCTCTGCATAGGGTTTGCATACAAATGCATCCATTGCGCTCACTCGTGTACCGGCACATTTTTTGCCACTATGAATTGGGCTTTAGCTCTGGAGTGACAAACACTTTTTTGAAGATGTCATCCCTGCTCATCCTCAACTGCTTTCCCCTGCCTTTCTTAAAGCTTGTGGTCTCAAACCGTCATCTGATGTAATCATCTTAATTAATCTAGGCTTTCTTACATGTTGACATTTTTTTCCTAATCTGACAATTTTGTCAATTACTACATTTTCAATCTTGAGTTCATCCTCCAACAGTTTGCTACACCAATCCCTATCTGCAGCGATTCTGTCTTCTGCTGCTGCTGCTGCATTTGACTCTTGGATGTTATGGATAACCAGGTTCCTCAATCCTTTCTCTCTCTCTTGCCTTTCATCCACATATTCCTCTAGAAACAATCATTTCCTCTAAATCTTGCTCATTCCACATAGTTCCAGTGGCTCTTTCATTAGTTAGTTTTCTGACTTCCTCCTCCCCCTTTGCCATTCAAATTTTCATTTCACCCTGCTCCTTTCTGACTGTGTGCATGAGTTTAAATGGCGTGTCTACCTAGTCATTACATGCATCACAAAACCATCTACAGTTATCCGAAGATTTTTGTACGTACTCATATAACTCTTCATCCATTCCTTTACACTCTGCATGTTCCCAGCCTTGACACCATGAGCACTGGACTGCTTTATCCGCATTTTCTACATTATTGTTACATAATTTGCACTTCTCTTGACCACTAATGATGTTTTTGCAGTCATCTATCAATCAATCAAATCAGTCAGTGGTTCACTGTCAATAAATTATCTATTCACCTTGGAAAAGCAAAATGTATAATATTTGGAAACCACAAATTATATAATTACAGAAAAATGAAAATAAACAATGTTGAAATTGACAGTTTTGGAAACCAAGTTCCTAGGGGTCATTGTTGATGATAAACTAAACTGGAAATTACACATAAATTATGTCAAAACTAAAATGTCTAAATCCATTGCTGTACTGTATAAAGTTAAGGATCCCCTGTGTCAGAAATCTCTTTGCATTTTATATAATTCACTGATAGTTCCTTATATGACATACTGTGTGATTTGGGGAAGCACATACAAAATAAACACAAACTTAATCTTTTTACTACAGAAAAAAGCCATATGCATTACTGTATATCAAAGAAACCTTACCGTGAACCAACAAATCCAATATTCATTCAATTACATACTCTTAAATTTTGAGATCTAGTAGATTATAATGTCATTCAAATCATGTACAAAGCAAATAATAACCAATTACCTGTTAATATTCAGACACTGTTTAAAAAAAAGGGGAAAGCAAATATGAGCTAAGAGGTAACTCTGTTTTTTATAAACCAAAGGTTAGAACAAACACAAATATCATTGCATGTCTGTCACTGGAGTTAAACTGTGGAACTGTTGCTCTGAAAATATTGAAACATGTTCGACTCTGAAGCAATTAAAAAAAAATGCACAAAGATGAGAAAATCTCTCAGTATTTCACTGTAAATGCGAGGAGATAAATTTGTAAAAAAAAAAAAAAATCTATTTATTCTATTTGATTTTTTTTTTTTTTTTGATTTTGGGTATGACTTAAATTTTTATGTTATAGATTTTAAAAATTTAACGGGGTAGGCACTATATAAGCACCTGCTTCAGCCTACACCCTTTCGGTTGTTCTTTTGTGTTCTACATATTTTGTTGTTCTTATTGTATGTATGTTCATTACCGAATAAATTCATTCATTCATCTCCTCCATTTCGAAATTTCCGGGCACTGGTCCTGTCTCTTGTTTGTATTTTTCCTCTCTGCCCTCCTCTTCCTCTTGTCCTGACATTTCTTGTGAGAGCTGTAACTCGCTTTCCGTGTTTTAATCCAGTTACTCCCCACGATACCAATGTCAAGCACCCAAACCTCTGAAACCAATGTCTGTAAGAAACTCCCCGCTGAGACTGTTCAGTGATATGGTGCAGGAATGCTGTCATACCAGGCCTGTACACGCTTTCGGCCAACAATCCCAACTACCCACTCCCTGCCTGGTCTACCAGCACAAGCGTTCCTTTGCTGCATAATGCTGTGTCGGTGTTAGCTGCGGATAGCTGTAGCATTAGCTCTGATTCTAGTTAGCGGTTAGCTCCGGGCAAAGCAGTTCCCAAATCCACAAAGAACTACATTTTTTAAAAATGTGGGTCTCTGTTCAAAAGATGTTTATTCAAATGGATATCAGGACTCAACAAAATTTTCAATGCTGATTAAAAAGACTAAATAAATGAATCAAACTTAAGGACAGTAGCATAAATCTTCTGTACAATAATCAAATAGCAACAATGAAACCAAAAATGTATGATTTTGATACCAGTATTTTTGTCATGCTGTGACAATGTATTTTTGTAACACAAGTAGATATTCTCTCAGTGCAGTTGGGAAGATAAGTGATGCAATGTTCTGAAGTGAAACCCAAGCAATAATGAAATATGAATTAGAAACAGAGATAAATTACCAAAAAAACTAATCTTTTTTCTTTCATGTTCATTGGTATACATTTGTAAAGTATTAGTGAACAAGTTTCATAAGTTTTCCTCCGTAATTCATTATGAATCTTTAATCATTTTGATACTTGTTAATATCAGTAGTGTGCCCAATAAACACAAAACTGAAACTGGAACAAAAAAACAAAAAACAAAAACAAAAAAAAACAATGACTATTGCTCCCTTGATAGTAACCATGACAGCATCACCACAAAGAATGCAGTGATGAGAGTGGCAGTGTGGCTGGCTCCATTTGAGGCTGTGAATGAAGGGGAAATAAAAATAAAATATACATATAACAATAGATAATTATGCTTTGAATCAAGTAGGGTTCAAATGTTACTTACTTGTAGTTGTCGCTGGTGCAGCTGTAGTTGTATTTGCAGCAGGTGTAGTTGTACTTGCAGCAGCCATGGTTGTCGCTGGTGCAGCTGTAGTTGTATTTGCAACAGCCATGGTTGTCACTGGTGCAGTTGTAGTCGGAGTTCCAACTGTGGATATGGTTAGGGCAGTTGTTGGTGCATATCATAAAATATAATTATGCTTTTTAATCCAGTAGTGTTATTTGTTACTTACTTGCATCTTGGACCGTGATGTTGCCTGCATCAATGTCAAAGCCAGTAACATTTGAGGATCCATTAATTAAAGCACTTCTAATCTCATCATTAGATGGAACAGAATTGTTGCTAAACCTTGCCTCATAGTCGGTGAGAATTGATCCTCGTCTGTAAAAGCAGACACCAAAGTGCTTTTTTTATTACCCAATTTAAGACCGCTGTTAAAAGAATATAACATTTAAACAAAATATGTTTGAAAAAGTACCTGAATCCAAGTATAATCACTATCACAGTGGTATCTGGGAATGCTACTTCGAGGATAATTTGAATCTGCAAAAACACACACACAAAGAGCTTTCAAACCTTGTTTATCAGTTTTGGATCATGAAGTTGTATGGTAACACAGTTCAATGCAAAACAGCAACTCTGTCTCTTCTCCTAACTTTTTGAACAATTCTGCAGTCCAGACCTGTCTCCCATTGAAAATGTGTGGCACATTATGAAGCACAAAATATGACAAGACCCCAGATTGTTGAGCAAATGAAGTCATACATCAAGCAAGAATGGGAAAGAATTCCACCTTCAAAGCTTCAGCAATTAGTGTCCTTAGTTCCAAAACCCTGATTGAGATTTGTTAAATGAAAGGGTGATGTAACATAGTGGTAAACATGTCCCTGTCCCAGCTTTTTTGGAACATGTTGCAGGCATCAAATTAAAAATGAGTGAATATTTCAATAATTCAATAAAACAAGAATATTTCGATTAAACAAGAAAGTTTATCAGTTTGAACAGTAAATATCGAATATAGGTTGAAAGGAATTTTAAAATCATTGTATTTTGTTTTTATTTACATTTTACATTACATCCCAATTTCACTGAAAGTGGGTTTGTAAATGGATTTTTGAATTAGTTACTGAATATTTAATATCATTGAAAATATGGAAAAGTGAGGAAACACAAGAAAAATATTGTCTGCCAGAGCACTGGCAGAAATCTAGTGATGCATGAACATGTTTTGAGATGTCCATCTCTCAATTTTTCATGTTGCAACCAATAAAAAAGAAAAATTAAGAAACAAGCATACAAATGCCGGAAACCCCATTAATGTTCAGCCCATTTAATGAGATGGGATTATGCATAAACTCAAATAAGTTCAAAACATCAATTACATTTGCAGTGTTACGTGTTGTCGAGTGAAGAATGTCTTGTAAAGCTTTTAGGAAGTAAGTAACACATCCATAGATGTGTACTTAAAGATATTTAATTGTGACATGCTCCTTCATCAGTGATGAAGGCACAAAAATTGTTTTGAATGTGTCACTCACCTGTGTTCTCATTAATAGGGAAAGACTTCTGAAACGTTGGGAATTTTCATCATTCAAATCGTCTGAGAAGGATAGAGTGTTTGATCTAAGGACAAACACTTTTGTCACGAAAACGGTTGTGGGTGGGGCTGTGGTTGTGATAGGAGCAGGTGTGGTTGTTGTCAAAACAGGTGTGGCTGTGCTCGGAGCAGGTGTGGTGGTTGTCAGAGCAGTTGTGGTTGTTGTCGGTGCGGGTGTGGTTGTTGTCTGAACCGGTGTGGTTGTGGATGGAGCCAGTGTGGTTGTGGTTTGTGCCAGTGTTGTTGTGGTTTGAGGCAGTGTAGTTGTGGTTTGAGCCAGTGTGGTTGTGGTTGCAGCAGGCGTTGTTGTGGTTGCAAAAGGTGTGGTTGTGGTTTGAGCCGGAGTGGTTGTAACAACAGCTGTGGTTGTGGTTGGAACAGGTGTGGTTGTGGTTGGAGCTGGTGTGGCGGTTGTCAGAGCAGGTGTGATGGTTGTCGGAGAAGTGGTGGGTGTTGTAGGAGCAGTTGTGGTTGTTGTCGGCGCAGGTGTGCTTGTTGTCGGAACAGGTGTGGTTGTTGTCAGAACCGGTGTGGTTGTGGTTGGAGCCAGTGTGGTTGTGGTTTGTGCCGGTGTTGTTGTGGTTTGAGGCAGTGTGGTTGTGATTTGAGCCAGTGTGGTTGTGGTTGCAGCAGGCGTTGTTGTGGTTGCAACAGGCGTGGTTGTGGTTTGAGTCGGAGTGGTTGTCACAAAAGGTGTGGATGTGGTTGGAACAGGTGTGGTTGTTGTTGGAGCCAGTGTGGTGGTGGTCAGAGCAAGAGTGGTGGTTGTAGGAGGAGGTGTGGTTGTTGTAGAAGATGATGTGGTTGTTGTCAGAGCAAGTGTGGTTGATGTCAGAGCTGGTGTGGTGGTGGTCGGAGCAGGTGTAGTGGTTGTAGGAGCCAGTGTGGTTGTGGTTGGAGCCGGTGTGGTTATGGTTGCAGCAGGCGTAGTTGGGGTTGGAGCCAGAGTGGTTGTCACAACAGGTGTTGTTGTGGTTGGAACAGGTGTGGTTGTTGTCGGAGCGGGTATGGTTCTTGTAGGAGCAGGAGTGGTTGTTGTTGGAGCCGGTGTGGTTGTTGTAGAAGATGATGTGGTTGTTGTCAGAGCAGGTGTCGTTGTGGTTCGAGCAGGTGTAGTGGTTGTAGGAGCCAGTGTTGTTGTGGTTGCAGCAGGCATTGTTGTGGTTGGAGACGGAGTTGTTGTCACAACAGGTGTTGTTGTGGTTGGAACAGGTGTGGTTGTTGTCGGAGCAGGTATGGTTGTTGTAGTAGCAGGTGTGGTTGTTGTCGGAGCCGGTGAGCTTGTTGTAGAAGATGATGTGGTTGTTATCAGAGCAGGTGTGGTTGTGGACGGAGCAGATGTAGTGGTTGTGGTCGGAAAAGGTGTGGTGGTTGTGGTTGGAGGAGGTGTGGTGGTTGTAGGAGCAGGTGTGGTTGTGGTTGGAGCTGGTATGGTTGTCACAACAGGTGTGGTTGTTGGAGCAGGTGTGGTGGTTGTTGGAGAAGGTGTGGTTGTTGTAGGAGCAGTTGTGGTTGTTGTCAGAGTAGGTGTAGTGGTTGTAGGAGCCAGTGTGGTTGTGGTTGCAGCAGGCATTGTTGTGGTTGCAGCAGATGTGGTTGTGGCAGGAGCCGGAGTGGTAGTCACAACAGCTGTGGTTGTGGTTGGAACAGGTGTGGTTGTGGTCAGAGCTGTTGTGGTGGTTGTCAGAGCAGGTGTGGTAGTTGTCGGAGAAGTGGTGGTTGTTGTAGGAGCAGTTGTGGTTGTTGTCGGTGCAGGTGTGGTTGTTGTCGGAACAGGTGTGGTGGTTGTGGTTGGAGCAGGTGTGGTGGTTGTAGATGCCAGTGTGGTTGTGGTTGGAGCTGGTGTGGTTGTGGTTTCAGCAGGCGTCGTTGTGGTTGGAGCCGGAGTGGTTGTCACAACAGTTGTGGTTGTTGTCGGAGCAGGTGTGGTGGTTGTGGTCGGAAAAGGTGTTGTGGTTGTGGTTGGAGCAGGTGTGGTGGTTGTAGGAGCCAGTGTGGTTGTGGTTGCAGCTGGTGTGGTTGTGGTTGGAGCCAGAGTGGTTGTCACAACAGGTGTGGTTGTTGTCGCAGCAGGTGTGGTTGTTTTTGGATCAGGTGTGGTGGTTGTCGGAACAGGTGTGGTTGTTGTCGGTGCGGGTGTGGTTGTTGTCTGAACCGGTGTGGTTGTGGATGGAGCCAGTGTGGTTGTGGTTTGTGCCAGTGTTGTTGTGGTTTGAGGCAGTGTAGTTGTGGTTTGAGCCAGTGTGGTTGTGGTTGCAGCAGGCGTTGTTGTGGTTGCAAAAGGTGTGGTTGTGGTTTGAGCCGGAGTGGTTGTAACAACAGCTGTGGTTGTGGTTGGAACAGGTGTGGTTGTGGTTGGAGCTGGTGTGGCGGTTGTCAGAGCAGGTGTGATGGTTGTCGGAGAAGTGGTGGGTGTTGTAGGAGCAGTTGTGGTTGTTGTCGGCGCAGGTGTGCTTGTTGTCGGAACAGGTGTGGTTGTTGTCAGAACCGGTGTGGTTGTGGTTGGAGCCAGTGTGGTTGTGGTTTGTGCCGGTGTTGTTGTGGTTTGAGGCAGTGTGGTTGTGATTTGAGCCAGTGTGGTTGTGGTTGCAGCAGGCGTTGTTGTGGTTGCAACAGGCGTGGTTGTGGTTTGAGTCAGAGTGGTTGTCACAAAAGGTGTGGATGTGGTTGGAACAGGTGTGGTTGTTGTTGGAGCCAGTGTGGTGGTGGTCAGAGCAAGAGTGGTGGTTGTAGGAGGAGGTGTGGTTGTTGTAGAAGATGATGTGGTTGTTGTCAGAGCAAGTGTGGTTGATGTCAGAGCTGGTGTGGTGGTGGTCGGAGCAGGTGTAGTGGTTGTAGGAGCCAGTGTGGTTGTGGTTGGAGCTGGTGTGGTTATGGTTGCAGCAGGCGTAGTTGGGGTTGGAGCCAGAGTGGTTGTCACAACAGGTGTTGTTGTGGTTGGAACAGGTGTGTTTGTTGTCGGAGCGGGTATGGTTCTTGTAGGAGCAGGAGTGGTTGTTGTTGGAGCCGGTGTGGTTGTTGTAGAAGATGATGTGGTTATTGTCAGAGCAGGTGTCGTTGTGGTTCGAGCAGGTGTAGTGGTTGTAGGAGCCAGTGTTGTTGTGGTTGCAGCAGGCATTGTTGTGGTTGGAGACGGAGTTGTTGTCACAACAGGTGTTGTTGTGGTTGGAACAGGTGTGGTTGTTGTCGGAGCAGGTATGGTTGTTGTAGTAGCAGGTGTGGTTGTTGTCGGAGCTGGTGAGCTTGTTGTAGAAGATGATGTGGTTGTTATCAGAGCAGGTGTGGTTGTGGACGGAGCAGGTGTAGTGGTTGTGGTCGGAAAAGGTGTGGTGGTTGTGGTTGGAGGAGGTGTGGTGGTTGTAGGAGCAGGTGTGGTTGTGGTTGGAGCTGGTATGGTTGTCACAACAGGTGTGGTTGTTGGAGCAGGTGTGGTGGTTGTTGGAGAAGGTGTGGTTGTTGTAGGAGCAGTTGTGGTTGTTGTCAGAGTAGGTGTAGTGGTTGTAGGAGCCAGTGTGGTTGTGGTTGCAGCAGGCATTGTTGTGGTTGCAGCAGATGTGGTTGTGGCAGGAGCCGGAGTGGTAGTCACAACAGCTGTGGTTGTGGTTGGAACAGGTGTGGTTGTGGTCAGAGCTGTTGTGGTGGTTGTCAGAGCAGGTGTGGTAGTTGTCGGAGAAGTGGTGGTTGTTGTAGGAGCAGTTGTGGTTGTTGTCGGTGCAGGTGTGGTTGTTGTCGGAACAGGTGTGGTGGTTGTGGTTGGAGCAGGTGTGGTGGTTGTAGATACCAGTGTGGTTGTGGTTGGAGCTGGTGTGGTTGTGGTTTCAGCAGGCGTCGTTGTGGTTGGAGCCGGAGTGGTTGTCACAACAGTTGTGGTTGTTGTTGGAGCAGGTGTGGTGGTTGTGGTCGGAAAAGGTGTTGTGGTTGTGGTTGGAGCAGGTGTGGTGGTTGTAGGAGCCAGTGTGGTTGTGGTTGCAGCTGGTGTGGTTGTGGTTGGAGCCAGAGTGGTTGTCACAACAGGTGTGGTTGTTGTAGGAGCAGGTGTGGTTGTTTTTGGATCAGGTGTGGTGGTTGTCGGAACAGGTGTGGTTGTTGTAGGAGCAGGTGTGGTTGTTGTCGGAGCCTGTGTGGTTGTTGTAGAAGATGATGTGGTTGTTCTCAGAGCAGGTGTGGTTGATGTCGGAGCTGGTGTGGTTGTGGTCGGAGCAGGTGTAGTGGTTGTAGGAGCCAGTGTGGTTGTGGTTGGAGCCGGTGTGGTTGTGGTTGCAGCAGGCGTTGTTGTGGTTTGAGCCAGAGTGGTTGTCACAACAGGTGTTGTTGTGGTTGGAACAGGTGTGGTTGTTGTCGGAGCAGGTATTGTTGTTGTAGGAGCAGGTGTGGTTGTTGTCGGAGCCGGTGTGATTGTGGTTGGAGCTGGTGTTGTGTTTGGAGCAGGCGTGGTGGTGGTAGGAACCGGTGTGGTTGTGGATACTGGAGCTGTTGCTAGTTTAAAACATATTTTAGGAAAACATTTATAAATTCAACAATTTAAACTTCATATCTTTGTCTCATTTAAAATACAATATATTTCAATGATATTCATACACTAAGGATTTTTTTTTACTGTGCATCACAGCCTTGCTTAAATTCTTTTTATTGCTGATATATATGTATATATTTATTTAAACCAAAAAAGGTCACATTTTGTGTGATTGAATTAAATACCTTCAAAAGTGACCAGGTTGTTTTGTTGTTTTGTTTTGTTTTTCCAATGTACTCTTTTTATTTTAGTGTTTAAAGAGTTAACATGTTAATCCCTGGTTAAGGCAACACCTCACTTAATGCCAACAAACAAGCGAGTGATCATTTCCAGCACAGTCTCTAATTTACAGAATAATTTACAGTTCTAATTATTTTCTAATTTACAGTTCCGTAACTACGGAACATGTCTGCAGGGCACTTAAGACTGACAGCAGGCAAGTTGGGTAGCAGGACATCTGTGCCCTGTCAGAGGTTATTTTCACTGTCTGGGGATTAGGACCTGCACTTACTGTATATAGCGCTTTTTCTCATTTCAAAGACCACTCAAAGTGCTTCACCCATGAACCCTCTATTGTAAAAGCCTATAGGAGGCAGGTACAGCGGGGAAAATAAGTATTGAATATGTCAGCATTTTTCTCATGAAATATATTTCTGATGGAGCCACTGACCTGAGATTTTTACCAGATATCAGTAACAACGCAAATAATCCATTCAATAACAGAATTCAAGGCAACTGTGTTCACAAAACAAGTTATATTTAATAAAGTGGAATGACACAGGTAATAAGTATTGAACATGCTTTGTCAAATTTATTTAATATTTAGTAACTTTGTTGGTAATAATTTTCCAGAAGCCTCCTGTATGGAGAAACTAGGCACAGGCATTGTTCCGGAGTGATTTTAGCCCATTCTTCCACACAAATTGTCTTCAAATCTTGAAAGTTCTGTGGGTGTCTTTTATGAACTCTGATCTTCAGTTCGTTCCACAGCTTTTCAATTGGATTCAGGTCAGGTGACTTACTGGGCCATTCTAGCAGGTTAATTTTCCTTCTCTGGAGTCAGCTGAGAGTTTCCTTAGCTGTGTGTTTGGGGTCATTGTCTTGCTGAAATGTTCACCCTCATTTCATCTTCAGCATCTTGGCAGATGGCAACATGTTCTTATCAAGGATGTCTCTGTACATTTGTCCATTCATCTTTCCGTCAATTATATGAAGTCTGCCTGTACCATGTGCTGAAAAACATCCCCACACCATGATGGGATGTGCAGTGCCATTTCTCCTACAAACATGCAGTGTGTTGTCACATCCAAAAAGTTCAATTTTTGTCTCATCTGACCAGACTATTTTCTCCCAGTATTTTACTGGTTTGCCCAAATGTTGTGCAGCAAACTTTAAATAAGCTTCAACATGTGTTTTCTTCAGCAATGGAGTCTTGCGAGGTGAGCAGGCATTGAACTCATGTCGGTTGAGTGCATTACTTGTTTTCTTTGAAATAGCAGGACCTGCTAACTCCATGTCTTTCTGGAGCTCTCCATGAGTGGTCTTTGGCTCTTGGATAACTCTTCTGATAATTCTTTTCACTCCTGTCAGAAATATTGTGAGGAGCTTCTAGTCATGGCTGGTTTTTGGTAAAATGATGTTCTTTCCACTTCCGAATGATGGTTCCAATAGTGCTCACTGGAACATTCAGCAGTTTAGAATGTGCCTGTAACCAATGCCATCATTATATTTTGCAACAATAAGGTTGTGAAGATCTAGAGAGAGCTCTTTTCTTCTGCCCGTCATGAGTCCTTTGTGGTGTGACAGTCTGATATTCACAGACCTTTTTTAAAGGCTATTGACATAACGTTCGGCTCAGGAGACGCACACACACAGGCTCAGAGTAGTTCAAACTGTTTATTAACAACAGGGATGTTTGGGTGCGTGTCTGCAGAATGTTAATGTGTTGGTGGGGGCGTCTGCTTCGGACCAGAGGCAGGAGACCGTTCAGCCGGCAACCTTGTTGGGACAGATGACTGGCGCTTCAAGGATGGAAGCCCGGGAGACAGCCACCTGCAGGGCTCGGTGCAGCAGCGAGGAGAGACGAGGGACGGGATTGTCCGCCGCCGAGGAATCCACCTGTGCACAGGGGAGCAGACTGGAGAGATGAGGTAAGTGAACTTCTTACCGGTAAAGAGGATGCTGAAGAGAATGTGGTAGAAGTCCATGCAAAGGAAACGAAGTCTACGGCTTCAGGCCGACGCTCAGGGCGAGGCGGCTTTTATCCTTCGCCGCTGACGAGTAGCAGGTGCGTGAGCAGGTGGCGCCGCTGATGAATGGCGCGGCGTGACAGTACTCCCCCCTCTAGCAGCGCCTCCTGGCGATGGCTTATCCGGGTGCGCTCGGTGGAAGTCCGCGATGAGCGATGGGTCCAACACAAACGACGGGGGCACCCACTGTCGATGCTCGGGCCCATAGCCCTCCCAGTCCACCAAGTATTGCAACCCACGACCCCGGCGCCGGGAGTCCAGGATGGAGGAAGCGGACCAGGCCGGATGGCCACCAATCATCCGGGGCGCGGGTTGCGCTGCAGGAGGAGGGCAAAGGGGGTCAGAAACCGCCAGTTTCACCTTCGACACGTGGAAAGTAGGATGAATGCGGAGGGAGGGGGGAATAGCCACGCGCACAGCCACCGGGTTGATGATCCGGGTGATGGGGTAGGGACCCATGAAGCGCTGTGCCAGCTTTCTCCTCTCGCCTTTTAGAGTGACGTCCTGGGTGGAAATGTAAACAAGCTGCCCAACTCTGTACGCCGGGGCAGGTCTCCTACGCCGGTCCGCCACAGTCCTGTTGCGCTCCGCTGTGCGTAATAGCGCATGGCGCGCGGCAGCCCAGGTGGAGCGGAACTGCCTGAGATGGGCCCTAACTGACGGGACAGTTACCTCACTCTCCTGCTCCGGAAACAGCGGGGGGTCGTAACCCAGGGACGCTTTGAAGGGGGACATCCCTGTAGCAGAAGAGCGAGCGGTGTTGTGGGCATATTCAACCCAGGCAAGATGGTTGCTCCAGGACGCGGGTTTGGATCTGGACACACAGCGGAGCGCAGCCTCCAGCTCCTGGTTGGTCCTCTCACACTGCCCGTTGGATTGGGGGTGATGGCCGGAGGAGAGGCTCACCTTGGCTCCGATGGCGTTGCAGAATGACCTCCAAACCTCAGATGAAAACTGGGGGCCCCGGTCCGAGACCACGTCCACCGGAATCCCATGCAGCCTGACCACGTGTTGGACGAGGAGGTCCGCCGTCTCCAGGGCAGTAGGGAGGCCTCGCAGGGGGATGAAGTGCACGGCCTTGGAGAAGCGGTCCACGATGGTCAGGATGGTGTCATAGGAGTTGGAGATGGGGAGTCCGGTGACGAAATCCAGAGCGATGTGCGACCAGGGCCTGCCAGGGACGGGCAGGGGCTGGAGCAGACCCGCTGGAGGGGCATTTCCCGATTTGCAGGTGGCACAGATTGGGCAAGCCCGGGCGTAGCGGGCTGCATCCCTCCGCAGGCCTGGCCACCAAAAGGACCGTTGGAGGAGATCTATCATCCGGGAGGTGCCAGGGTGACAGGTGAGCTTGGAGGTGTGGAGCCAGTGGATGACCTCTCCTCGGACCGCGGATGGCACGAACAGCCTCCCCTCCGGTCCGCCGCCAGGGTCAGGTTCCACCTGCTGTGCCTTCCGGATCTTGCTCTCAATGTCCCACGAGATGGCTCCCACGACGCACGACCTGGGCAGGATGGAGTGGGGCGCCTCCTCCGACTCCACGGGGGCGAACTGCCTGGAGAGGGCGTCAGGCAGGACGTTCTTAGAGCCAGGCCTGAAGGTGATGGAAAATTGGAACCTGGCGAAGAACAGGGACCAGCGCGCCTGGCGGGCGTTCAGGCGCTTGGCAGATCGTAAGTATTCCAAGTTCTTGTGGTCCGTGAGGACCACAAACGGCAGGCTTGCCCCCTCCAACCAGTGGCGCCACTCCTGCAGGGCGAGCTTGATGGCCAAGAGCTCTCTGTCCCCCACATCGTAGTTTCTCTCCGCCGGGGACAAGCGCCGGGAGAAGAAGGCGCACGGTCGCTTGGCGCCATCGTCCGGTGACCGCTGGGACAGCACTGCTCCCACTCCCGTGTCCGAGGCGTCTACCTCTACAATGCACTGCAGCGCGGGGTCGACCTGGCGAAGGACCCGGGAGGAGGAGAATTCCGCCTTCAGCGCCTCAAAGGCGGCAGCGACCTCTTCGGTCCACCGGAACGGGACCTTCGGGGACGTGAGGCGGGTCAGTGGTCCCACGATGGCACTGAAGTTGGGGACAAAGCGGCGGTAGAAATTGGCGAAGCCAACAAATTGCTGCACCTGCGTAAAATTCACACTTTTCTGCCTTAACGTACAGACGGTTCTCCAGCAGCCTTTGGAGGACCCGCCTCACGTGGACCTGGTGCTCATCCCTGGACTTGGAGAAGATGAGAATATCGTCCAGGTAGACGAACACAAAAAGGCCAATGAAGTCCCGGAGGACGTCATTTATGAGGCGCTGGAAGACTGCAGGAGCGTTGGTCAACCCGAACGGCATCACCAGATATTCAAAGTGGCCGTTCGGGGTACGGAAGGCCGTTTTCCACTCATCTCCCTCCCGGATCCGGACGAGGTGGTAAGCGCTGCGTAGGTCCAGCTTGGTGAACCAGGTCGCCCCCTGGAGGGAGTGGAAAGCAGTGTCCATGAGAGGCAGGGTGTAACGGTCCTTCTCCGTGATATTATTGAGGGCCCGGTAGTCGATACAAGGGCGGAGGGACCCATCCTTTTTCCCCACGAAGAAGAACCCTGCCCCCACGGGTGACGATGATGGGCGGATAATCCCAGCACTTAAAGATTCCTTCAGGTAGGCGTTCATCGTCTCCTTCTCCGGCGCAGACAGGCTATAAAGGCGACCAGAAGGTAAGGGAGCCCCCTGGCGGAGGTTGATGGCGCAGTCATAGGGCCGATGAGGGGGAAGAGACATAGCTTTCGCTTTGCTGAACACCATACCCAGGTCGTGAAATTCTGGGGGCACCAGAGACAGGTCCGGGGGTGCAGCGTCCGTCGCAGGGGGAGGAGCGGACGGAGAGCAGGCAGCGGACTGAAGGCAGGTGCCCATACAGAACGTACTCCATGCCGAGATCCCAGCTGATTTCCAATCCAGGACCGGATTGTGAAGGCGGAGCCAGGGATACCCCAGGATGACGGGCGACACAGAGTTGGGAAGGACGTAAAAGGTCATTTCCTCCCGGTGGTTTCCCGAGATGATGACCGGTAGGGGAACAGTTTGATGTGTCACTCTCCCGAGGGTGGCACGGGAGAGGTGGATTAGGGAGATGGGAGTATTGAGTGCCTGGCAGCGGATGCCCAATCGGGTTGCCAGGCTTTGTGAAATGAAGCTGCCTTCTGCGCCCGAATCCACCAGTGCGTGGGTGAGGTGCCCAGTAGGGTTATGGCAGAAACGGATGGGCAGCTTCAATTGAGTCAGTGATCCTAACCGATTGACATCCGCGAGGCTTCCAACAGTGACTCGCGGACCCCACCGACTGGCTTTCCGTGGGCAACACTCCACGGTGTGTTGGTCGCCTCCGCAATACATGCAGAGGCCCAACTCACGGCGGCGTTGTTTCTCCACAGGGGAAAGTTTAGTCCAGCCCGTCACCATCGGCTCCGACTCCTCGGGGCGCGATGCTGGCGGCGCCGCCAGGGGGCGAGCTTGGAACAGGTGCGGCGAGGCTCCACGAGGGCGAGAAGAAGAAGACCTCCGCCCCGAGGAGCGCTCGCGCAGCCTGTTATCCAAACTTATCACTAAGGACGTCAGCTCCGCTAGCGTCCCAGGGATATCCCGACCAGCCAGTTCATCCCTCAGATCACTATTGAGGCTGCGGAGGAACAGGCCACAGAGGGAGCGTTCCTCCCAGCCCAATTCCTCCGCCGCTACCCGGAAGTCGACCGCGTAGTCCGCTGCCGACCGGCTTCCCTGCTGGAGAGCGAGAAGCCGATCGACCTGGACCGTTTCGGTTTGTGAGTGGTCAAAGACCTCCAGAAAGCGCCTCACGAATTGGTCATAGGTGAGGGTGGCATAACTGGGCCTCGCCATTACGGCGTAGGTCCAAGTTAACGCACGCCCCTCCAGAAGATTCCCTATGTAACCAATTCGGCTGTGATCCGAGGGAAAATCTCCGGGCACACGGTGGAACACGGACTCACACTGCATAATAAACCCCCGCGCTCCGCCGAGCTTACCGCTAAAGCGGGCGGGGGTCGGAATCGGCGTGAGCCGAACCGGTGCCACTGGAGCCGGCTGGACGGCCGCTGGAACAGCAGGAGCCGCGCCACCCTGGCGAGTCGGGAGGAACGGCTGTTGGGGGTCCAAGCGGTTCAATCGGTTAGTCAGTTCTAATAATTGGTTAAGAACCACCTGTTGCTGATAAACAATCTGATCCACCCGAGCCTCGAGGATGGTAAACCGGTGTGCGAGCCCGCCGTCCGCCGAGCCGCTCTGCTGAAGCCGTACTGACATAACGTTCGGCTCAGGAGACGCACACACACAGGCTCAGAGTAGTTCAAACTGTTTATTAACAACAGGGATGTTTGGGTGCGTGTCTGCAGAATGTTAATGTGTTGGTGGGGGCGTCTGCTTCGGACCAGAGGCAGGAGACCGTTCAGCCGGCAACCTTGTTGGGACAGATGACTGGCGCTTCAAGGATGGAAGCCCGGGAGACAGCCACCTGCAGGGCTCGGTGCAGCAGCGAGGAGAGACGAGGGACGGGATTGTCCGCCGCCGAGGAATCCACCTGTGCACAGGGGAGCAGACTGGAGAGATGAGGTAAGTGAACTTCTTACCGGTAAAGAGGATGCTGAAGAGAATGTGGTAGAAGTCCATGCAAAGGAAACGAAGTCTACGGCTTCAGGCCGACGCTCAGGGCGAGGCGGCTTTTATCCTTCGCCGCTGACGAGTAGCAGGTGCGTGAGCAGGTGGCGCCGCTGATGAATGGCGCGGCGTGACAGCTATCAGTGAGGACTTAGCCACCTGAAATTAATTTTCACTGATGAGGGATGGGATGGCTTCCTAAATTCTGATCAATTTCAGCTGATCTCTTTGCTTTTTATGCCTTTTTGCACCTATTTTTCTTCATGTATTCAATACTTATTCCATGTGTCATCCCACTTTATTAAATATAACTTGTTTTGTGAACACAGTTGCCTTAATTTCTTTGTATGTATGGATTACTTGGGTTGTTACTGATATCTGGTGAAAATCTCAGGTCAATGGCTCCATCAGAAATATGTTAAATGAGAAAAATATTCATGTGCTCAATACTTATTTTAACTGCTGTACCTAGGGACAATTTAGAATGACCAGTTAATCTAACATGCATGTCTTTGGATTGCAGAAGGAAACCAGAGCTCCTTGAGTAAATCCATGCAGCACAGGCAAACTTCACAAAGAAAAATCACTGCTCCTGCCAGCCTGGGGATTTAAACCTGGAACCTTCTAGCTGTTAAGCAACACTACTAACCACTGTACCACCATGCTGCCTTGGTGGATATGTGATGCAGAAGAAGTGAGCTGCCCTGTCATCTGAAAATGTAAAGCTCAGTACAAAGAAGTAAATAGGAACAATCAATGTATGTTGCAGTTCTGTTCTTTTGTAGTGTTAAAAAATAGTAAATGGCGTTCACTTATGTAGTGTTTTTTGCTCATCTCTGGATGACCAAAGCGCTTTACAGATCCTCCTCTCTACCCATTCACACACTGATGGTGGTGGAGCTGCCATGCAAGGCGCTGGCCTGCATGCCCGTAAGTGTCTTGCTTAAGGACACATTGACATGCAGACAAAGCAGGAATCAAATTGTTGATCAGTAGCTGATCATGCTACTGCCCCCTTTTATGCTGGGTGTACATGTTTTTTGTTTTTTTTTAAAACAAGTTAAAGTTACATTGAAATAGTTGAAAAATTGTGTTGTTCAACCTCTGCTGAAAAGCATAAAGAAGAAAAGCTTGTTTTATCCAAAGAGGCAGAAGTATAAGCTAAGTAACTACTCTATATAAGTGGAGTCCTGCTTCTATATTATACTTTTAGAGAGTCAAATGCTGGCTGGCTGGCTGGCACAGCTATTGACGCCGCCGAGGACACAGTCCAAGAATGGATAATTTTTTTCCCATGAGTTGTTTGGGGCTCCTTGTGAGAGTTCCTTATACAGAGATATAGAGTGATGATAATCAAGTCAGTGGCGGTAATGCACCTGTAAGCTGGTTGCCAACCATCAATCAAGTCTAAAAGAAGAAGAAGTATATTATACTTCTCATGTGCACCAACACTTTTCTTGTTGATGTTTCCAGTTTTTCTACTAAAAGGGAAATTGTGTCTGTTGTGACACTCGAGGTCCATTGTTTTGTGTTCATCTGCTTAAAAACAGCAGATGTTTACTATAGGAGTAAAGATGGACACTGAATTGTGTCATTATTGTAAGTAATGTTACAGTGACATCATTATGCCCCGCCATTCTGTTGTTTGCAGTATTTGGGGAGTACTTGTGAGAATTTTCTGGAGAATTCCATTCTGGATAGTTTGTCATTTTCAACATGTTGAGAGCTTTAATAAACCTGCAGGTGAAGAAAGCAAACATATTTGTCCACTCCCATGTTAATAAGAGTATGAGAAACTTCAAAAATTACCAATTTAAGGTACACTGTATTTAAAAAAAAAATGTGACTAATGCATGATTACTCATGATTAACTAGCAATTTCTGGAGATTGATTGCGATTAAAATTTTTAATCGTCCTTTACCACTAATTTATTTATTTTTATTTTATTTTTTTGTCTGCAATCAAGAGGAGTCACCTTAAACCACCATGATGGAAGAATCTTTTATAAGACTTTTCATTGGTTTGTTTGTTCATCTTTTGGCTTGCCATGTTTTTAAATGCACAGAAGTCTGGTAGTAAATTAACCATTTCCTTAACCTTACTTTAAACATGAAAGACAAATCATTAAATCATGCTGCTATATGGTAGACTATAAATTATTTTAAAACTGATTATAACCAGACACACTAAATAATAATAATAACTTGAATGCACTCCACCGAGGTGCAGACCCATGACATTTGCAGCCCTCAGTTTAAAGAATCTGTTGCATTTAAAAGCACAGCTGGAATCAGTGCCTAAATCTCCTTCTTGTACTTCCTTCTGATGTGAAAAAATTGTGCTGTTGTTTTTATTTTATTTTGAAGCAACTATGGGCCAAAATGGATTTTAACCTTCTATGACACTGTGACCTCGACATTTGACCTTTTGACCCTAAAAGTATAGTCACAGATGCTAGATCCAAATTCAACCCATGTACTAAGCTTGGTGGCTGTAGACTCATTCCCTCTTGAGCTGGAGTACAGACATAGCCGGATAGCCGACCTGCCACAGAAGGACCGACTGCTCTACCCATGCACACATGAGTAATAATAGTAATAATAAATGTTGACTTTTTAACACATTATGCATTTTAATTGCATACAAATTTTGCATCCATTTGTATTCAGGAGTTTTCACATAACAGAGTGCGGTCCATGTTTCAGTCAAACAAATGAATTAAAAAAAAAACAATTATGAATTAATGATTTTTTTTTTCTCAACCATATAGCATGGGTGAATTAAACTCTTAAGCCCAAGGTCCCATATGAGGTTTTATATGAAATGATTCTTTGCTCCAGGGTTAAGGGCATTACATGTGGATTACATTTTAACTCATGAAACTGTCGAATGGGTACAATTATCCCAACTCTAAGCAATCTGAACATATAAAATTTAGTGGTGTTAAATGATTAAAATTTCTAATCGCGATTAATCTTTTGGAATGCTGAGTTAATCGTGATTAATAATGCGTTAATCACGTGTTTTTCCCATTCAGATACAATGTACCTTAAGTTGGTAATTTTTCAAGTTTTTCATACTGTTATAAACATAAGAGTGGACAAATATACTTGCTTTCTTCACCTGCAGGTTTATTAAAGCTCTCAAAGTACCCAAAATGACAAAAACTATCCAGTATATTCTCCAGAAATAATAATTCTGGTGCACACCGTGTCATTACGAGCTACAGCCACGATTAGTGCATAAATCAAAAATCATGACTCATTCTTTGTTTGCTAGCGGCAAGTCCCGGGAAAACCCCCATGAGTGCCTAGTACCATTGGAAAGCTTAGAAATCGTACTTTCTAAAAATACATATATTTTTGCAGAAGACGTAACTCCCGACTGATCGAACACGAGTTTTCAACCTAGCCAAAATATAAACAAATCGTCTTTTTCTGGGCCGTTTTGGCACACTTCCTACAAATATGATTTTGAAGGTCTTTCAATACAGAATATGGAAATAATGTTACATCAGTTTTGAAAATGTCCTCAAAGTGACTCATTTTGCCAGCACGGGTCACTTGTTTACAGTGTTAGCATCTTAGCAGTGACACTAACAAACGGAGCTCCTATCGCGCTCGTGACGACACCCCAACGTGCTACAAAAACAGCGAGGGAGTGAATGGACATTCCGAACACAGCCTGAGAATTTTTTAAGACTGGTACTCACCAACAACTGGACCTGTGGGGATGAGAACAGGAGAATCTCTGTCCATCTCAGCAACAACACAACATCCAGGCAAAGTTTTGGAGAAGGCTATAACAATAATCCAGGCGAGCGCTCCAACAGATAACGCTGTAATCTTAACCGTTATTGTGGCAAGGTTTCATGGACAGATTGTGCCCCCACTGCCACAGGTGCAGCGCTGCACCCGTCGTGTGATGTTATATGATGTGGTCAAAAACTCCCCAGTTGATTGAAGTTGTACAAAGGATTCCACCTCACACAGTGACAGACACGTATAACTAACTGCTCTTGCCTTGGAGAACTTATGGAGGACATAGAAGCATCCTTCTAGACACCAGAGAAGAAATTTTTAGACAAACAAATGTGGAGGCTATCGATCGTTGTGGACGTACTTGATTGCAGACGGAGGAGCCATTTGCTTATTTAGCTTATGAAGGTAAATGTTTACATTTTGTTATAACAGAGGGTGGGCAAAGCTGGTTGATGTTCACCTGCTGCCACCCCCAGCGCCATGTGACTAGACAACAATCGCACCGGTTCCATGTCGTCATATAAGATAAATTGCAGCAGAATAAAAGCGAAATTGAGGTGGGATAATTGTAAGAGTTTCTGGATGTGGGAGAGAAAGCGCAAATAACCCACAGAAGGCAAAATAACGATGAGGATGGATGAAAATGGACGAAGCGAGAGCCGCCTGGCCAGCAGTAAGTCTGACGAATTTCTTCGTTTGTTGACATTCTACTAATGTTCTGGTTCATATACTTTCAATTCAATTCAATTCAATTCAACTTTATTTATATAGCGCTATTTCACAACAACAGTCATCTCATAGCACTTTCAACTGTAGGAGAAACCCCCACAATTGCAGAAAGACCCCAGCAATCAGGTGATCCCTGTGAGCAAGCGCTTGGTGATGGTGGAGAGGAAAAACTCCCTTTTAACAGGAAGAAACCCCCAGCAGAACCAGGCTCAGGGAGGGGAAGACATCTGCTGTGACTGGCTGGGGGGTGAGGGGATAGAGAAGATGAAAAGAACAGACATGTAGAGAGCAAACGGCACAATGGGGACTCAATCTATGGGAGAGAACAAACAGATGTTAATGACCAGCAAAAAAAAAAAAAAAAAACCTTCATTGAGAGTGAAGAAAGTAGCGAAGTCCAGTGCAATTGCTAGAGGTCCCCCGGTTGTCTAAACCTAATAGCAGCATAACTAAGGGAGGGTTCAGAAACATATGATCCCTCCCTAATTGTAGGCTATATCAAAATGGAAGGTTTTAACCCTATTCTTAAAAACAGAGATCGAGTCTGACTCCTGAATCCAGATTGGCAGCTGGTTCCACAGGAGAGAAGCTTGATAACTGAAGGCTCTGCCCCTCATTGTACTTTGAAGAGAAGATACCAAAAACCCCAAAACAAAACCAGTGACAAGAAAACAAAACCATCCTTTGTGTAAATATGTCCAAAAGTCCATTTTTGACCCAAAGTTATGTAATTTGTTATGGCTGCATCACATTATGCAAATTAGATGCATAAATTTACTCCTATCTCAAACTTTAGATCATATTCTACAGTATATCTTTCTAATAGGCAGTAAGCTATTATCTCTTACCACTTTCAAGTTATAGCCTTGGAAATCTCTGACATCTGAACTGAACATTTTCTTGAAAAAAATCTTGACCACTAAGGGCTTATGGCGCAACAGAGCACCTGCGGCAGTCACCAAAGTTATCACTTTGGTGATAAACATGGCTGTAGTCCAGCTTGTCTGCATGGTGCACACAGTGTCAGTGGCCACATTGGCCTTGGTATGGAGAGTGGCTAGGCCAAAAAGTACTGTGTGCACTTTCTGCTGTTAACTGCCTTTAACTGCGGTCACAAAATTTGTCGCCGTTAATGGGGTCAATGCATTAACGGGCGATTAATGCGATAACACCAACACCACTAATAAAATTGTGAACGTGTCTATTAAAACCATATTATTTGAAGCAAATATATGTCACAAGTCATCTTTTTGATTGCAGAGCAGTCCTATACCAGGGACACACACAGCGTGACTGTATCAAGAGCATCTGGCAAGCTGCTCCACAATAGATACAGACTAATGAGAAACTGTGCAATAACAGATCACCTTAGTATAAACAAATAAATGTTTTCAAATTCTGGGGATTTTATTTTTGGAAAATGTTTAACACATCCTCAATTTTTTTTAACCAAACTCACAGTAAGGGCTCCAGGACAGTAGAGGATACAAGAAATGACTTTGTTTTTTGTGTACTTTATTGATCCCCAGAGGAAAATTCAGGGCATCCAAAGTACAGTGCCAACCCCTTGACCATTCACACCTAGTGCCACTTTAGAGCCTCTAATTAACCCAACTTGCATGTTTTTGGCCTGTGGGAATAAACCCAGAATAAACCCATGCAGACTCCACACAGAAGGGTCACTGATGGTCAGGATCGAACCCATGACAGTCAAGGGTGGAATCAATCCCGTGACCTCCTTACCATGCTACCACTGTGCTAACCACTGCGCCACCTATTGAAGTTTGCTCAGTGGGACTCTTTCCTCCCCAATACATTCTATGGGATCATTTTGAACTTGTAAAACTATTTTCTCGTCAAATTGTTTGCAGACTGAGCTTTAATGTGGATCTTTTACTGTCATAGGAAATGTGGTTATCTTTAAATTTCCCCTCTCCAAAGTAGTTTGTTTCGGCAACATAATGGACAATTAAAATGTTGTCCCATATGTGGATATGACTGTAACAATTCCGTGTTACAGTCATCTCTCTTTTGATCACTTTTTTTTTTTTTTCACCCCACTTATATCACGGACACACAGATCATCCCAAATGTCTCCTGAGCCGGTGGACGGAGCCACTGTTTATAGCAGGATACGATATAACAGGGAAGAGCTGCTAGCATTTAACCGCCACCCGGTCCCACTGGAAAAACTCGACATACCGAGAGAACTGAGGCGAAAACGCCGCGGCTGCCGGGCTGGAGTAAGGCGGAGGACAAAAAATATAAGGTACAGACCCTCCCTTCCATCTGTTGTCATGGGAAATGTACGGTCGATACTGGGAAAGTTAGATGAGCTAGCGGCTATCTCCCGTTATGATAGCACTTACCGGGAGTGCTCTCTCCTTTTGTTTACTGAGACGTGGCTAACTGAACTAGCAGCAGATGCTAACATTGAGCTGGAGGGTTTTCACACGATACGAGCTGACCGAACACCAGAGAGTGGCAAAACTAGGGGCGGTGGAGTGATCATGTATGTTAACAACAACTGGTGCAGACCGGGACATATCACTGTTAAACAACGACACTGCAGCAAAGACATTGAGTTGCTAGCTGTTAGCATGAGGCCTACATATCTCCCGAGAGAACACTCACACGTGATCTGCATTGTTGTTTATGCAAATCCGACGGCGAACGCTGGGACAGCGCGTGACGTCATCCATTCAGTAACCAGCAGGCTGCAGACAGAACACCCAGATGCTCTTCTCCTCATCTCAGGCGATTTCAACCACGTTTCACTGTCTCCCATTCTGCCCACTTTCACCCAGTATGTCTCATGCCACACTAGAGACAATAAAACACTGGATTTGTTCTACGCAAACACTAAGGAGGCGTACACCTCATCACAACTCCCCCCACTTGGGAGATCGGATCACAACTTGGTTCATCTCCGACCGGTGTACAAACCCCTAGTGCACAGACAACCTCCGGCCATGCACACTGTGGAGTTATGGTCTGAGGAGACAATGGACACTCTAAAGGACTGTTTTGAAGCCACTGCCTGGAAGCAGCTCTGCGATCCACATGGTGAGGACATCGATGGCCTCATTCACACCTTCACGGGCTACCTCAGCTTCTGTGTGGACAAATCCGTTCCCACCAAGACCATACGGCGTCACTCAAACAACAAACCCTGGATCAACCCTGAGATAAAAACACTTCTGAGAGAGAAGAAGAGGATCTTCAGGTCGGGGAACAGGGAGATGCTGAAGTCCGTACAGAGGGAGCTGAGGAGAAAGATCAGAGAAGGCAAGGACAGCTTCAGGAAGAAGATGGAGGACAAGCTGCAACAGAGTGACATCAGCGGGGTCTGGAGAAACCTCAAAACCATCTCGGGGCTCCAGAATACCTCCCCCCAGGCCACGGGGGGCAGGGAGTGGGCGAACAACCTGAATCTGTTTTTCAATAGATTTGACCAACCGCCCTCCCCCCTGTCTGCACAACAACCACTGCTGCCTCTAAGAAATCAAGTCCTGCTACCCACTACCCACTCCACCGACCCCCCCCCCCACTCCCAACACACAGCCCCCCATCCTGACCCTGACCAAGACCCAGGTGAGGACGGAGCTGAGGAAGATCAAGGCGAGGAAGGCGTCGGGACCGGACGGCATCAGCGCAAAGCTCCTCAAGTCCTGTGCAGACCAGCTGTGTGGGATTGTGACGTATATCTTCAACATGAGCCTGAAACTGGGGAGGGTACCACAGCTGTGGAAAACATCTTGTGTGATACCTGTACCAAAAACTTCCCACCCCAAAGACCTGAACAGCTTCAGACCGGTGGCCTTGACGTCCCACTTGATGAAGACCCTGGAGAGACTGCTCCTTGCTCATCTCCGCCCCCTGGTGGAACCAGCGATGGATCCACTCCAGTTCGCCTACCAGCATGGCATTGGGGTGGAGGATGCGGTGATCTTCCTCCTTCATCGTTCTCTGTCCCACCTGGAGAAGCCCGGGAATATGGTGAGGATCATGTTCTTTGACTTCTCCAGTGCTTTCAACACCATCCAACCGATGATCCTGAAGGACAAGCTGCTGCGCGCAGGGGTGGACCAGCACCTGTCATCATGGATCCTGGACTACCTCATGAACCGGCCTCAGTTTGTGAGAACCCGGGACTGTGTTTCCGACACGATCATCAGTAGCACGGGGGCCCCCCAGGGAACGGTGCTGGCTCCCTTCTTGTTCACTCTTTATACTGCGGACTTCTCACACAACACAACACATTGCCATCTACAGAAGTTCTCTGATGACTCTGCGATCGTTGGTCTCATCTCCAGCGGAGATGAAGCTGAGTACAGAGGGCTTATCCAGGACTTTGTGGACTGGTGCCATCGGAACTGCCTCCAGATCAACGCGAGGAAAACTAAGGAGCTGGTGGTGGACTGCCGCAGGCATGGGCAGCCCCTCACAGCACCAGTAAATATACAGGGAACAGACATCGAGATGGTGACATCCTACAAGTACCTGGGTATTCATCTGAACAATAAACTAGACTGGTCACACAATACTGACGCACTCTACAAGAAGGGACAGCGCAGGCTGTTCCTGCTGAGGAGACTCAGGTCTTTTGGTGTACAAGGGGCGCTGCTGAAGTCATTCTATGACACGGTGGTGGCATCAGCCATCACTTTTGGAGTGGTCTGCTGGGGCAGTGGCATTACTGCAGCCGATAGGAAGAGACTGAACAAACTGATTAAGAAAGCTAGCTCTGTCCTGGGGCAACGCCTTGATCCGATGGAGGAGATAGGAGAGAGAAGGACGGTGGCTAAACTGTCATCTCTGCTGGAGTCCGAGTTCCACCCTATGCAGGACATACTGGATGCACTGAGGAGCTCATTTAGCAGCAGACTACATCATCCCAGGTGCACAACCGAGAGGTTTCGTAGGTCCTTCCTACCAACGGCTGTCAGACTGTACAACCTAAGCAGGGCTGCTCGCAGAGATAGCAAAAAGACGTAACAAACTAATAGTTTTTGAATGCAAAAGATGCAATAGACTTACACAATGGTCCTCTCCGGCATACAACTAGGAACATACCGGTCGCTATGGAGGGTGAGAATATGTACGGGCACATAATCATACCATGTAGGATAACTAAATAGACGGTTATGCTGTTTCATCCCACCTAGCAACAATGCTCTGCACTGTGTGTGTTTATATATTTACATACTTATTCCATCTAGCTACAATGCTCTGCACTGGGTGTGTTTATATTTATATATCTATATATTTATTCCATCTAGCTACAATGCTCCGCACTGTGTTTTTATATATCTACATATTATTCCATCTAGCTACATTGCTCCGCACTGTGTGTGTTTATATACTTGCATATTTATTCCACCTAGCTGCAATGCTCCATACTGTGGGTGTTTATATATTTACATATTTATTCCATCTAGCTACAATGCTCTGCACTGTGTGTTCATACATTCATATATTTATTCCATCCAGCTACAATGCTCTGCACTGTGTGTCTGTGTGTGTGTGTGTGTGTGTGTATATATATATTTTATAGTAATATGTACATATGTATATTAGCTGCTCTTGCTTGCTTTTTTTGCCTTCTGATTGTTGCTCTGAGTGTTGCTATCCCTGTGCTGTTGCAATCCTGGAATTTCCCCGTTGTGGGACTAATAAAGGCTTATCTTATCTTATCTTATCTTATCTTATCCATTTCACTGCTGTTGGATCACCACAAAGAATCCTCATTTGGACTAGAACTGACCCAGTACTGGCTCAGTTTTTTTAAATGTGTTTTTGCTGGCATTGGCTTGTTGTGCCCAAGGACACCAGCCTAAATCCAGAAATTATGAAGGCTCTGGGCAAAATGATTTTTGCTACCTGGATTATAGACCATCGTAAGATTACAATAAAGTATTCAGAATACAGAATTCTGCTTCTTTTTTATGAGCATATATTGACTTTTTTCATAAATATATATGCATACAGTCGTGAAAAAAATTAGGACACCAGCCTAAATCCAGAAATTATGAAGGCTCTGGGCAAAATGATTTTTGCTACCTGGATTATAGACCATCGTAAGATTACAATAAAGTATTCAGAATACAGAATTCTGCTTCTTTTTTATGAGCATATATTGACTTTTTTCATAAATATATATGCATACAGTCGTGAAAAAAATTAGGACACCCTGTATAAGCCTGTGTGTTTTTTTTTAAACATATTTTGACATATGGATATTTAATATCAATGTTAAAAGCATCAAGATGGCTGAATCCAAGATGGCAGCATGTGCATTGTCTGCTCAGTGTCTCTCTGGTTTAAGTTGCTTTTAATGGATTTTATTGCATTTATATCTTTTTTTATAAGTTGCAGTTGATATTTTTATTGAAATCCCTTTATATGTTTTAAGTAAATTGTGGACTTTTAATGGGTTTAATGACTTTTAACAAGTTTAAAGAATACTGCTATCACCCTTGAGTGCGGCTAACAGGTCTGGGCCTGTGCCCAGGACGAGTTGGACGAGTTGGTTGGCTGGGCTTGTGGCATTTCCCTGGAGAGGTGGCTGGGAGGCTTGTGCTCCTCCTGGGGGCTGAACTGGCAAGCCTAAGACTGCAACACCTCCCTGGAGACTGGGCTGGGAGGTTGATGCTTCTCCTGGAGCTGAGCTAACTAGCTTGGGCCCACAACATCCCCCTGGAGATTGGGCTGGGAGGCCTATACTCCTCCTGGAGCTGAGCTTACTAGCTTGAGCCTGCAACATCCCCCTGGAGACTGGACTGGGTGGCCGATACCCCTCCTGGAACTGAGCTAACTAGCTTGGGCCTGCAACACCTCTCTGGAGACTGGGCTGGGAGGCCTACATCTCTCCTGGAGCTGAGCTAACTAGCTTGGGTCTACATCATCTCCCTGGATACTGGATTGAAAAGCCTGTATTCCTCCTGGAGCTGAGCTAGCCAGCTTGGGTCTGCAACATCTCCCTGGATACTGGGCTGGAAGGCTTATATTCCTTCTGGAGTTGAATTAACTAGCTTGGGCTTGCAACATTCCCCTGGAGACTGGGCTGGGAGGCCTTCATCTCTCCTGAAGCTGAGCTTACTAGCTTGAGCCTGTAATATTTTCCTGGATATTGGGTTGGAAGACCTATATTACTCCTGGAGCTGAGCTATCTAGCTTGGGCCTGCAACATCTCCTTGCAGTATTTATTTCTTTTAGTATTTCTTTTAGTTTAAGAACTTTTAAGCTGCTGATGTGCAGAAAGTGGAGGACAATGGCATTTTTTTATTATATTAATATGCTTGTTGGCAGCCTGGAACACGAGATCAAATAATGTTCCCTGGGTGAGTACCCATGCCAATGTGTTGTGTTTTTGGGACACTTATTATAGTGGTACTGATTTTAATGTTGTTTATGAGCAATCGCAGACTCATTTGGTCTGGGTCATAGATTCCTGGACAGAGGTACCAAGGGAATTACTTAAACTTAAAAATGTTCTTACTTTATATGACCTTACATTTTTGCTCAATGAAAAGAATCGCCTGGCTTCAATACACAAAAATTCTGCTTCAAAATGTGATGTGAAGCAAAGATTGGTGATTGTCCTACTTTTATTATTATCTGGAAATGTGCAACCAAACCCTGGACCTGATCTGCAATGTATCCAGACTCCTGCTGATTTTAAATCAATGTCTGGTCTCAAAATTATTCATCTTAATGTGTGCAGTTTACTTTCTAAAATAAACATGGTCAAAATTTGGGTTAGATCAACTGATCCGGATGTTGTGATCATCTCTGAAACGTGGCTGACAAAAGCTGTCACAGATGATGATATTAGTATAAATGGATACAATGTCTTCCGTACTGACAGGCCCAAAAAAGGTGGTGGTGTAGCCGCCTATGTTAAATCAAGATTTGATGCTTCAATTGTCTTGTCTAAGTCCATTTCTAAGCAGATGGAATTTCTGGCCTTGAATATGGAAATAGCCAAATCCCTTTCCATAACTGTTGTTGGTTGTTATAGACCTCCATCTGCCACCAAGGAGGCATTATCATCCTTAAAGCTTCTTTTGTCCAAATTAAACTACAATGAGCTTTTAATAGCAGGAGACTTCAGTTGGGATTGGTTAAACGTAGCTTCTGAAGAATTTAAATCTTTCTGTGACTCTGTAAATTTTAGCCAGTTGATTAACTATCCAACTTGGCCAAATATTAAAAGTCCTGAAAAGTCCACTTTGATTGACTTAATTTTAACAAATGCTCCATATAAATTTTCATCTGTGGGTGTTTTCTGCAATGATTTGAGTGATCATTGTGTTGTTGCAGTGTGCAGAGATACAAAAATCCCCAAATGTAAACCGCGCATTATTTTCAAGCGGAATTTGAAGAAATTTAATGAACAAGCTTATCATCATGATTTGTCCTTGGTTAATTGGGAACATATAGACCTGTTGCCAGACGTTGAGTTAGCGTGGACTTTCTTTAAAGAAAACTTTGAGAAAATTGTAAATAAACATGCTCCTAGAGGGAAATTCAGAGTAAAGGGGCGTGAAAACCCTTGGTTCTCTCCAGAACTGTCTGATGCCATTTATCAGCGTAATGTGGCTTGGGCCAAAGCCAGGAAAACTGATACTGCCAGTGATTGGTCCATTTTTAGACAACTGAGAAATAACTGCACTTTTTTTAAATAAAAAGGCTAAATCTGAATATTATTTATCTGTCATAACTGAGAGTCTTAATAATCCACAGAAATTTTTGAAAGTGATCAAAGGTTTGAACAGCTTTTTCCCCTCTGCCATCAGACTGCTGAACATTAAGTGACTTTTTGACTCTCGTGCACTATGTACAGCAGCTCAACCAGACTCACGTCATTCATCACTGTTTTCTGTTGCATTATCGACTGCACTATGTGGTACTTCACATTATCTGCTACTTGCTAATTTTTTAAAACTGCCTTGACTAGTACTACTCATTATTACTAGTATTGTTATTATTATTATTATCATTATTACTTATTATTACTTATTTTTCTACACTTATTGCACGTTTTCAGTCCTTTAGTTTTTTAGTTTATCCCTTTTTCTCATCATGTTTTTAATGTTGCAGCATGGCATCGAGACAAATTCCTAGTTTGTGTACTACATGAACAATGGCAATAAATCTGATTCTGATTCTGAGGTTTATCTGTGAACAAAAGCTCTCAGGTTCTTCCTACTTTTGTTTTAAATGGCTCAGTCCCAGTTTATGAGAGAACTGAGGTTTTAAATTGCTTCAATAAGCATTTTGTGTCATCTGGTTTTCTGTTTAACTCTACAGGAGCTACATCTGTGCCTCACTGTACTAATTCCCAAATGTTTTTTGGAGAACCTTTTAGACTTGTACCTTTTACTGTACAGCAAGTTCATAAGGCTCTCAAAACTTTGAATCACAGAAAACCTCCTGGACCAGATTTGATAGAGCCTGTGGTCTATATTAATCATATATCCCATAACCTACATCTGTATAAGCATGTGAGAATGTTTGGTGATTACATATGTAAAGCGACTTCACAACTCAGAACAGGACAAAGAAGTCTCAACCGTCAGCGGAGATCAAAGAGCATCCGAGGCGCTGCGGTGGAGACCAGATCGATCGCCCTGACCTCCCAGGGCCAGGTGGAGGGATACGAAGACAAAGGAGGGGGGTTAAGATAATGCGGGATGTCAGCTTGGATATGCATGTCTTTTGTTATGTGTAGGTATAAGTATGTAGAGCTGAATGTGTTCTTTCTCTATTCTACTTCTGCTTCTGCACTGAGATGAGACTTGTTAGAGGAGCAAAGCTGATAATAAACTTTGGTTTATAAGTCACATCGCCTCGTTATTCCAAGCTCTTCTACACTGGTGACCCTGACGCGAGGATGTACCAGAGGCGTTCCCCCGCGATTGACTCATCTGAGGTGACCCAGGCAGATGCTGGCGCCCATGCAGACAGGGGAACGGATGGAAGACGTTCCCCCACGGCAGAAGAGAGGGCTCAACCGAGCACCAGCCCCGCCGTGAGAGCAGAAGAAAGGCGCTCTCACCCGGCGGACACATCAAGGACAGCCCACACAAGCGCCGTCACCGTCAAGCTGCCAGAATTCTGGCAAGAAGACCCGAGCTCGTGGTTCCAGCAAGCTGAGGCTCAGTTTGCACTGGCGGGCATAACCGTGGACGAGACGAAGTTTAATCACATCGTCGCCAAACTTGACGCTGCCACGTCAAGATGCGCGCGGAGCATAATCCGACAGCCGCCCGCCTATGACAAATACAGAGAGCTGAAGGCGACCATCGTCGAGAACTTCGTCCCCTCAGCTGAGGAGAGAGCAGAGAAGATCCTGGCGATCTATGGCCACAGAGGATGCAGACCCAAGGCCCTCATGGAGGACATGCTGCAGCTCAAGGAGGAGGACAATGACAACCTCCTCTTCCAACACATCTTCCTCAGCACTCTGCCGCCACACATGAGAGGGACGCTGATCAACATGCGGTGCAGCACCCAGCAGGACTTCCGCGTGCTGGCCCGAGAAGCGCAGCGACTCACCAACGCCTGCAGGGAACAGGTGGCCACAGCAGCATCCGCAGATGCCCAGAGCAACGGAGAACCACAGACAACCGAGCAGAGCCCGCCCACCATTGGCGGCAACACGACCAAGACGCAGCAGGCGGAACGACATCTGCTATTACCACCACCGTTTCGCCGAGGGGGCGTACAAATGCGTTCCCCCCTGCAAGTTCAAAAGTTCGGGAAAACGCCCAAACTGAGAATCGTTTACGGCTGCGGTTCTCGGCAAAAAAAATAAACTTCTTTATGTGACTGACGGACACACCGGCAAACAGTTCCTAACTGACACTGGAGCTCAATTGAGTTTTATCATGCCCTCCCACGCAGACCGGGCCATGGGCCCCCGGGGCAATGGAGCGATGGCAGCCAACAGCTCCATCATCGACACTTATGGTGAAAGGAATCTGCCCCTCTGCATTCATGGCCGCAACTACAGATGGACATTTGTTGTAGCGGCGGTGAGTTTTAACTTGTTGGGCGCGGATTTTTTGTGTGCACATGGGCTATTAGTCGATCTAGCAAATAGACGCTTGGTTAATGCACTGTCATTTGCTTCTATTCCCTGCTCAGCTCAAGTTTCTCCACCACCCGTGCAGGCCAGCGTCACTACAGCAGGAGGTAAGTTTGATCAACTCCTCACCCAATTTCCAGCACTCACAATTCCCAAATTCTCAGCTACAGTGGCTAAGCACGGGGTTGAACACTTTATTCCCACAACGGGCCCACCCGTATTCTCCAAAGCTCGGCGCTTAGACGCGACCAAGCTCGCCATAGCTCGGGACGAGTTTACCACCCTTGAAAAACTAGGCATTATCAGACGCTCAAAAAGCCCCCGGGCATCACCACTACACATGGTCCCGAAATCCGACGATTCTTGGAGACCGTGCGGCGATTACCGCAGATTAAACAATGCGACAGCGCATGACCGCTACCCAATTCCTCACATCCAAGATTTTTCACTACATCTGGCGGGTGCGCGCATTTTTTCTAAAATAGACCTGGTCCGTGGCTATCACCAAGTCCCCGTTCGAGCGGAAGACATTCCTAAAACAGCTGTAATAACCCCCTTCGGTCTTTTTGAATTTTTGCGGATGCCTTTTGGCCTCAAAGGCGCTGCTCAAACCTTTCAGCGGATGATGGACGCGGTATTACGCGACCTCCCTTTCGTGTTCGTCTACCTCGACGATATGCTGGTAGCCAGCTCGTCACAGGAAGAACACGAACAGCATCTCACCATGGTTTTTCAAAGACTAGATTAGCACGGGTTAATAATCAATCCAGCCAAATGCAAATTTGGCGTGCCACAAGTTGATTTTTTGGGACAAAGAGTTTCACCGAAGGGGGCAGTCCCACTGACAGACAAAGTTCGCGCAGTAAAAAGTTTTCCACGGCCACAAACGGTCAAATCTGGCTGCACGGTGGCGCAGTGGTTTAGCACTGTGGCAGCACAGTTTTACCCTCGGCCGGGGGATCGCGGGGATCATGAGATCGTGGGTTCGATCCCAGCCCCCGACCAACAGTGAGCTGTGTGGAGTTTGCATGTTCTCCCCTTGTTGCGCGGGTTTACTCTGGGATTTCTCCGGTTTCCTCCCGCACACCAAAAAAAAAAACAAAAAAAACATGTAGGTTTAGGGCGCTCGCGCACGCAACGACCAGCAGCCGGTGGCTTGTCACCAGACTGCAAACCAAGTCTACCTACGGGTACAAATAAGTAACAAAAAAAAAAAAAAAAAACAAAAAAAAAAAATCGCTGCAAGAATTTTTGGGAATGGTTAATTTTTACAACCGTTTCCTCCCCCATGCAGCTCAACTCATGCAGCCCCTATATGACGCGCTCAGAAAACAAAAGCCTTCCAACGCGGTCGAATGGACCCCGGAGCACGAACGCGCCTTCGCGGAAGTAAAAAGTGCCCTAGCTAACGCCACATTGTTGGTTCATCCTGATCCCTCGGCCAGCATTGCGCTAACCACAGACGCTTCAGACCTGGCCATAGGGGCGGTTGTAGAACAACACGTTGGCGGAACCTGGCAACCTTTGGCATTTTTCAGCAAATCGTTAAACCAAACTGAGCGTAAATACAGCACTTTTGACAGGGAGCTGCTAGCGCTTCATTTATCCATCCGCCACTTCCAGTTCTGGTTAGAGGGGCGGCGTTTCACGGCTTTTGTAGACCACAAACCGCTCACGTTTGCGATGGCTAAAATTTCAGAACCATGGTCAGGCAGGCAACAAAGACAGCTAGCTGCAATTTCAGAGTTCACCACAGACATTCGACATGTGGCAGGCAAACTTCACGTGGTAGCAGACTGCCTCTCTCGCGCTGTGACATCGCCACAGCGCGAGGAGACAGATTATACTACCTCAGCCGCAGAACTCTTTGCCAACGCGGACACATACGCAGCCCCAATCCACGTAGGGATAGATTACGCAGCCATGGCGGAGGAGCAAAGTAGTGACGCAGACGTGCGCGCACTCCTGTCTGGACCAACAGGGTTAAGGCTGGAGGAAAGGGGTTTACGCGACGGTGTACCCCCCCTAATATGCGACATCTCAACCGACCGTCCTCGCCCGGTAGTCCCAGCTGCATGGCGCCGCCGTATTTTCGACTCAATTCACGCCCTCGCGCACCCGGGTGTGCGCGCCTCGGTTAAATGGTCGCCGAAAAGTTTGTGTGGCCCGGCCTGCGCAAAAACGTAAAAGAATGGGCAAAAACTTGCATGTCTTGTCAACGCGCCAAAATACACAAACACACAAAAGCCCCTCTTGAGCCTTTTCGAATCCCAGCTAGAAGGTTCGACCACGTTCATGTCGACCTCGTGGGACCACTACCTTCCTCCCAAGGTTTCACACATCTGTTAACAATGATAGACCATACTACGCGCTGGCCTGAGGCGGTCCCTCTGGCGTCAACCACAGCGGAGGAAGTCGCTCGTGTTTTTTTGACAAACTGGGTGGCACGTTTTGGCGTCCCATCGGACATCACGTCCGATAGGGGGCCTCAATTCGTCTCGGAGCTTTGGTCAGCCATGGCCAGCAGCTTAGGGGCGACAATTCACCGCACCACTGCTTATCACCCTCAGGCTAATGGGTTATGCGAGCGTTTTCACAGATCTTTAAAGGCCGCCCTCAGAGCCTCACTAACGGATACAAATTGGGTAAATAAACTTCCCTGGGTTTTATTGGGGTTGCGTGCTGCGCCTAAAGAGGATCTAGATGCCTCCCCAGCAGAATTAGTTTTTGCACAACCTCTCAGGCTCCCAGGTGAATTTTTACCAGAGAACCCAGAGCCAGGGCATCTTCCAGCCCCGAGGCTTTTAGGCAGCAACGGTCCTGACACTCTCCCCGGACCGGCACATCACTCTTTTCCACGGGTTTTTGTCTCCCAAGCTTTAAAAAAACGCTGAATTCGTTTTTGTTAGGCATGAAGCTTTAAAACCAACCCTCCGTCCAGCATACGATGGACCTTTCAGAGTGCTGGAACCTGGTGATAAGCATTTTGTGCTTGATTTAGGGGACAGAAAAGAAACAGTCAGCATTGACAGACTTAAACCTGCCTTCTTGTTGAGAGACGAACCTGCACGGTTGGCGAGAGCACCTCGGCGGAGTAGACCCCCCAAGAGAAAAGACTCAGCCCCCCTGCAGAGAACAAATAATCACTCTCCTCCCCAAGCTGCAGATTCCTTACAGGAAGGTCCCACCAGGACGCCCAAGCGGACCCATAGCAGATTCGGGAGAAGATTAAAACCCAGACGGCACAGGGACTGATGCAAACTACTTCAAAAGTTGTTCACTAATTGTGCTGTAACAGTTTAAGACTGACTTGTGATATTACTACGCTGTTATGATTAACACTGAATTCTCTACAGGAGCATAACTGCTGGAAAGTTTCTTCCTTGTCAAGAGGTGTAGCAGTTAGTATGTCATAATAATTATCTTAAACTGTGAATTTTTCTATTGTCCTTTTCTTCGTCGTTTGGGGGGGGGGGGCTGTGATCTATATTAATCATATATCCCATAACCTACATCTGTATAAGCATGTGAGAATGTTTGGTGATTACATATGTAAAGCGACTTCACACCTCAGAACAGGACAAAGAGGTCTCAACCGTCAGCGGAGATCAAAGAGCATCCGAGGCGCTGCGGTGGAGACCAGATCGATCGCCCTGACCTCCCAGGGCCAGGTGGAGGGATACGAAGACAAAGGAGGGGGGTTAAGATAATGCGGGATGTCAGCTTGGATATGCATGTCTTTTGTTATGTGTAGGTATAAGTATGTAGAGCTGAATGTGTTCTTTCTCTATTCTACTTCTGCTTCTGCACTGAGATGAGACTTGTTAGAGGAGCGAAGCTGATAATAAGCTTTGGTTTATAAGTCACATCGCCTCGTTATTCCAAGCTCTTCTACAGAGCCTTACTTTTTAAAAATGGCTGCCGATTTTATTGCACAGCCTCTTACAGTACTTTTTAATTTATCAATTGAAAACAAAGAGATTCCTGTAGTATGGAAGTCAGCTTTTGTGGTTCCTCTCTTAAAAGGAGGTGACCCAGCAGTTTTAACTAACTATAGACCAATATCAAATTTGTGTGTCTTGTCCAAGATTCTTGAATCTCTCGTGTGTGATCAACTTAAAGAGTTTTTATACTCAAATGAACTTCTTTCAAAACTGCAATCGGGCTTTAGAAAAAAAGCACAGCACTATTACTGCTGCTACAAAAGTGGTCAATGATATACTTGTTGCTCTTGATAAAAAGCAGCACTGTGCTGCACTTTTCATTGATCTGTCAAAGGCTTTTGACACTGTGGACCACACAGTTTTAAAACAAAGACTCATCAGTTTTGGACTGTCGGAACATGTAGTCTCCTGGTTCGCAAATTATTTGAGTGACAGGACCCAATGTATTAAATATGATGGTTTGTGTTCTGAAATTGTCAGTGTCCACAAGGGGGTGCCACATGGTTCTGTATTAGGACCCCTCCTATTCATTATGTACATTAATGATTTAGGACAAAATGTGTCTGATGCTAGTTTGCATTTTTATGCTGATGACACAATTATTTACTGCTTTGGCTCTTCCCCTGCTAATGCTGTTGCTTCTCTGCAGAAAGCTTTTAATGTGGTGCAGCACACACTTCTGCAGCTAAAACTAGTCCTTAATGCTGACAAAACTAAACTGATGTGGTTTTCAAATTCTAGGAAGAGTCCACAAATTTTTCCCACAGTGTCCACTTTTGAGGGAAATGAAATTGAGGTGGTTCACTCGTATAAGTATCTTGGTATCTTGGTTGATGACGCTCTGACTTTTAAGCCCCATGTTGAAAATCTTGTGAAGAAACTTAAACTGAAACTGGGTTTTTTATTTCGAAATAAATGTTGTTTTTCTTTTGAGGTTAAAAAGCGTCTTGTTACTGCAACTTTATCTATTTTAGATTATGGAGACCTCTTGTATATGAACGCTTCAGCTCAGTGTCTGAGTAAGATTGACTCTGTATATCATGCTGTTTTGAGGTTTGTTACAAATTGTAGAGCCTTGACCCATTACTGTGAACTGTATTCTAGAGTGGGATGGCCCTCTTTGTCCACCAGGAGGTTGACTCACTGGTACATTTTTATTTACAAGGCCATGCTTGGACTGTTGCCCCCTTACATTTGTAATTTGATCACACTGAGAAGTGTTGATTCTTATGGTCTGCGTTCTAATGATTATTTGTTGCTTTCTGTTCCATTTGCCCGTACTGAGCTGGGAAAAAGAGCTTTCATGTTCTCAGCCCCCTCTACATGGAACATGTTGCAAAAAGACTGGAAATTAACGGAACTTGTTTCATTGAACGACTTTAAATCCAGTTTGAGAACACTTGAGACGGCCTCACTAATTTGTAACTGTTTTATATGATTTGTATGTCATTTTAAGTGTATTTGTGATTTTTTTTTTTTTTTTTTTTTTTTTTTTGCTGCCTCTTGGCCAGGACTCCCTTGAAAAAGAGGTTTTTAATCTCAATGGGTTTTTTTTCCTGGTAAAATAAAGGTAAAATAAATAAATAAAAATACTAGGAGATTAATGTAATACAACTAAACAATTAAAAATAAGTTAAGACTTTTCTTTTCAGATTTTCTGTAAAATGTAATTCTAAACAAATAGTGATGAATAAATTAGGACACCCCTATCTCTTTTAGGACACCCCACATTCATTCCCACTTAAAATGGCTAAAATAAATGTTAAAAATGCAACTAAAAACAAAAACAAGGTTAGACATAGTTAAGTGAACATTTCTTAATAAAGAACTGAATATATAATGGGGTGTCCTAATTTTTCACATGACTGTATATATATACGTATATACAGTATAATAATAAAGATAGCTGGCTTAGAATAACTCACTGTACCTGTGAGAACCAAGAAAAGTGATATTATCCATCCAGCATCCATTCTGCCTTCCTTTGAATCTGTAAAACAAACATTTTATCCACAGGAGAAACATCTCATGGGCTTTCGCATTATACCTGCCCTAGTGAAATCATTACTTTTACCATGATAGCAATGTTTAATCTATGTACATACACACTGTTAAAGGAAATAGTCTTAACTGTCAAAATTCAAGGAAAATGTACTTGCTTTGTCAGATTTTATTGTTATTTGTATAAAACATCTAAATTTATTAATTTTTTTAAAATACTTTTTTTTAAATCAAGGGCTACTTTGATGGTATTTTTGTAATCATTTTACATTTAATAACTGAACTACAGTTTAAACAGCAAAAAAAAGAAAAAGACAGAACATAAAACATCGGGGCTTAGCGGTAACTCTCGTTTAAAATTATTTTTTTAAAATATGCCAACATAAATTCAAACATGGTAGTGTTTTAATCATACATTTTAGAGAATTTTTGTTATGATAAAAGACAAAAACACCAAAAACCAAAATACTTACAATTTTTTTTTTTGGCATTAATGAAATGCTCTGATATACTTACTAAATGTAAAAACGAAAAAAAAAAAATTCAAAAAGTTATTGATGATTGTTAATATAATCCACATATATGGTGAGCAGTGCAAATCTTTCACACTCTGTGACTGATCACAGCTGTTCTGGTCTTTTTACATCCTGATACAAACAGAAAATGACGTGTGTAAATAATTATGTTGCACATCAGATTCTTGGATTCATTTTGTGGCTACACCCCTTCTTTTGAAATGTGGAATGCAGTCACGCTGGCCCTCAAACATGATAAACGAAGGAATGCTAAAAGACTGGAGGGTAATTACAACCTTCTCAGCTGTTTATAGTTTGCACTCCTGTGAATATTCCATTTCTCAGCATTTCAGAGAAAAGTTGATATAAGTTATATC
Source organism: Pholidichthys leucotaenia (assembly GCA_020510985.1). Classification (NCBI taxonomy): domain Eukaryota; kingdom Metazoa; phylum Chordata; class Actinopteri; order Cichliformes; family Pholidichthyidae; genus Pholidichthys; species Pholidichthys leucotaenia. Next base: position 174,119,272 of record CM035836.1, read on the forward strand.
ATCCTAGTTCGTACCCTCTTCAAGGATACTCACTAATCCTCCTTTACACATTGGTGGAGATAATTGAGAGATCATTAAGAGATCTGGCGAATTTTTGATCTATCAATTGAATTCAATTTTCAATTCAACTTTATATGTATAGTGCCTAGTCACTACAAAAGTCATCTCAAGCTGGTAGATCTATCTATCTATCTATCTATCTATCTATCTATCTATCTATCTATCTATCTATCTATCTATCAGCCTGTTAGGCCGTGGGGGCACGACTGATGACTTGGCCACTATCTCTCTCCACTTCTTGCAGTTCTCAGCTTTTCTGATAGCCTCTTGAAAACTCAAGGCACTAGACACATCACTCTAAAAATTCAAGAAATTTGTCTGTTTGTCTGTCACGAGCATAGGACTCACTAAAAGATCATAGGATCACCTATGATGTCTGTATGACATCTTATAGACACCATAGTATAGTGATTCAAGAAAATCTGCGCGTGTCTGTGTGTGATCAAAGGCAGGCATCACTCATGATCATAGGACTTGCTATGACATCATCAAAGATCAAACGCAGGCATCATAGGACTCGCTATGTCATCATCAAAGACCATAGGACTCACTATGACATCATCAAAGATCATAGGACTCGCTATGACACCATCAAAGCTCAAAGGCAGCAATCACTGAACAAGTGCTGATGTGATTGCTTACACCATTGCTGACACCTGCTTTCTACGGGCATGCAGAAATACTCGCTTATACTTGGTTTCTACGGGCATGCACATGTATGCACTTGTCAAATACTTCAGAGAAAAGTTCCAACGATCAGATAGTCCTTTATGAGCAAGCACTGGGCGACAGTGGGAAGGAAAACCTCCCTTATAGGAAGAAACCTCTGGCAGATCCAGGCTCAGGAAGGAGCAATCTCCCAACAACGACTGTTTTTTTTTCTTTTTTTTTTTTTTTTTTGGTGGCGGGGAAGCAAGAAGGAAGAAGCAAGAGAAATACTATTCATAACAACAACATACAGGTAGAACAACGTTGGTACAGATATGACGTGCAAGTTCTCAAAGCTAATTTGACCTAAGATTACAGCATTTTTTTCAGCCTTTTTCAGCCTTATTCAGCTCACTAAAGACTCTCATAGGGCAGCACGGTGGTGGAGTGGTTAGCACTGTGGCAGCACAGCAACTCACCCTTGGCCGGGGGATCCTGGGTTCGATCCCAGCCCCTGACCAACAGTGATCTGTGTGGAGTTTGGATGTTCTCCCTGTGTCTGCGTGGGTTTACTCTGGGATTTCTCCGGTTTCCTCCCACATGCCAAAAACATGCAAGTTAGGTTAATTGGTCTCAAACTGGGGACTCTAAATTGTGCCCTTCAGAGGTAAAGTGGGCTATCCCACAAAACCATTATTTTGAGAAAATGAGCTCTAAAGTTGAAATATTCTCAAAAAATCAGTGTGCCTATATCATTAAAAAGTTACCCCCTATAAATACCTTCAAGGTTTATGCAGAGCTAGGCAATTTAAGAAAATGATAGACCCTTAACAATTAGTGTAGTACAATTAACTCATTTTTGACCTACATGTGGGATAGCCCACTTTACCTCTGAAGGGCACAATTGTCCTTAGGTATGAATGTGAGAGTGAATGGTTGTCTGTCTCTCTATGTTTGCCCTGCGATGGACTGGCGATCTGTTCAGGGTGTACCCTGCCTCTTGGCCAAAGATGCTGGGATAGGCTCCAGCCCCCCCGCGACCCGAAAAGGATTAAGCGGAAGAAAATGGATGGATGGATGGAAGACTCTCATAGATAGCACTGCAGGCAGACACATCCGTAGCTGGGCCTAGTGGTGTAATGCCCATACACTATGTACAGTGAGCATAAATAACAGTATTTTATTGTTTTGTTTTTTTGTATGTGGACAAAGTAGATACTAATAGTAACATTCAAAACTATGACATGCAAAATCCAATCTACACTTGTGAATGACATTCAGTTAAACATATCACCATCTACCAGCTGTCACATAGCTCATAGACACAATCAAAAGCATGCGCAGTGGGACCCGTTGGTGCAGACTACAACACTACACACACATCTAGCAGTGGAGCAGTATGCATAGTGTCATAAACTCCCCGTGCGCTTTTCCACAGCGCATGGAGGAGGAGAAGGATGGATGGACTTAAACGCAGGGTTCCATCAAATACACATTTATTGACATAACACAGTTCCAAAATAAAGACTTAGAGGTAGGAAAAGGTGAACACAAAATGGCTGACGCAGGAGCGAACAGCGGGCAGACCACTATGTACTGTGGCCACAGGAAAATAATACAAATAGCACACGTGCGCTCGGGAGAGCGAAGAAGACTGTAGGAAGCTCAACTGACTCAGGGGAAGCAAACTGGGCAACAGCCTAAGCATAGCAGTAGACCCACCGAGAGAAACACTATCAGATAAGCGTAGCAGCAATTGATTCCGCCATTGTTACGTAGTGTCCATAGAATTCACCAAGTGCATGCTGGGTAGGGTAGGAACCGTTCGCTGAGATCACGTAAAAGCTGGAGACATCGTCACAAAGCAGACATGGCAAAGTCTTGCTGTGTTGTAAACTGTAATAGTCGTTCTCACAACCGCCGTGGAGAAAAGATAAACCACGGAATAGGCTTTTTTCGTTTTCCAGCATGGAAGAAGAACAGCACAGCTCACGTTTCGGATGTAACTAAGAGGCGACGCCTGGCCTGGATTGCAGCAGTCAGAAGACCCGACATAACTTTCAAACACGCACCTGTATGGATGTTGGTGTGCTTAAAGCATTTTCATAAAGGTACGTTATGATTTATTGTGTACAGTGATCCCTCACTTATCGCGGTTAATGGGTTCCAGAACCGACCGCGAAAAGTGAAAAACCGCGAAGTAGCGTCACCCCTAATGACGTCACCCATAAATAATACATACGTCCATTCTCTCACTCTCTCTCTCATATGATATGTGTGTGTGTGTGTGTAAGTGTACATACATACGTAGATGTAAATAAAGTGTACATAAATATGTTTTTAGAACTCTTTTATTCTTATAACAAGATACGTAACTCAAGATGAAGATGATTTACTGCACAGGTTAATGAGAGCTTTACTGCTCCTCTGGTGACGCCTCATCGTCAGGTGCTAGAGGCGCAGGATTGTCGAGGGCAGCTTCCGATAGAGCTGGAGAAGCTGCAGGAGGTGGCGTAGTGGCTCGACGGGAAGACTATTTCGCACAAAAAGGCACAAGAGAACAGCGTAAAGTTCCACGCGGCGAGACTAAGCAACATGAGCGATAAAGAACAATGAATGCGGTCTTCCTTCGCTGGGTATGGGCGCTCGGCAGGGAGAGAAGCTGGGTAAAACGTCTCGGCCAATCAGCTTGCGAGATTCCCGAGCCGAGCCAACACAAGAACAGCGAACAGAGAGGTGGATTTTGAGTTGTGCGGGCTCTCCGTGTTGATACCTGATGTTCTAATGTAGTCTCCCTGCCTTCTGCTAGCGCCCGCCCATTTTTTCTCAATTTTGAATTTTTGATGAATATTTTTGAAAAATCTGCAATGCACTGAGGGCGCAAAAGGTGAGGCGCGAAGTAGCGAGAGATCACTGTATGTCTGTTGTTAAAACTTGCTTGTGTTGTGGTTAAGACTTGCCTGGTCATCGCTTTTACCCTACGTCAGCAGTGCTAAGCTAAGCAGAGCTAAGCTAAAAAAAGAGTCCAATATCCTACTAGCTAGAAAAATTTACCACTCACACACCTGTGTGAGCGGGTTTAATTTGTTCTACACCAGAGTGTTTTCTTACCGTTTGCTTTGCTTTAACAGCAGACCAGCTTATGAAATGCTAGACTGTGATCCTGACTGGGCACCTTCTCTACACCTTGGGCATGCAGAGCTTCCAGCTGCCACTCCTGACAGGTTTAACCGCTTATGCAGACGGGCGAGATTACGACAAAAAGAATCAGGAGGGCATGCAAGTGACCCCCCAGCACAGACCCCCAACATCACTGGCCCTGTGACTGAGATGGATAATGTAGCTCCTTCAGGTAGTCTGTTTTTTTTTTTTAATTATTTTTTGTTACCTATGTTTTTCCTTCTACAGTGTGTCTTGGGATTCCTTTTGATTACAAAATATATTAACTACAGCTGTTTATTGTCCTGATCACCCACAGATAACACCACACCTCTGGCTGAGATGGAGGAGACATCTGATGAAGCAGCACAGATCTGTCAGGCTGATGATGCTCCAGAGGAAAATGCGCCAGAACTACAGAACTGCAGCATGTGCCACCTTAGACTTAAAGAAATTTTACGCTTGCAAGAGGAGAATAGAAAGTTAAAGGAAGAGCTCTCCAGAAATACTCTGGATGAGAATTTCCTCAAAGATAATGACTCAAAGATGAAATACTACACTGGGCTTCCATCTTTCAGTTTAATGGCTCTGCTGATGCAAATTTTTCCCAGCCTACTTAAGACAGAAAAAAATTCCCATTTTCAAATTCCCTTTTTTACTATGATGCGTTTGCGGCTTAATTTACCTCTAGAACATATTGCACACCTTTTTGACATAAGCAGACAAACCGCATCCAACCTATTCTGCAACACCATAAATGTACTCTATGCACACCTCAGCCCTTTGGTGTACTGGCCAAAGAGACATTGTTTGCAGGCTAGCATGCCACATCAATATGTTGAAATGTTTGGCAATAACGTCAGTTATTATTGACTGCTTTGAACTTTTCATTGAGAAAGCGCAAAATCTAACTGCAAAGGCACAGACGTATTCAAACTACAAAAGCAGGCACACTATGAAATATCTGATAGGGATTACCCCGCAAGGATCCATATCTTTTATTTCCAAAGGGTGGGGGGGGGACATGCCATTGACAAACAGATAGCAGAGAACTGTGGCATTCTACAGAAACTGTCACCAGGAGACATAGTATTGGCAGATCGTGGATTTGACATTAAGGAAAGCATTGTCCTTGTAGGCGCCACACTGAAAATACCTGCATTCACCAGGGGCCGCAGCCAGCTTGATGCCAGAGATGTCGAGGAGACGAGGAAACTAGCTCACGTCAGAATCCATGTGGAGAGAGTAATCGGCTGCATGCGCTCCAAATATACGATACTGAATGACACTATATGTCTTGCATTTGTGGTGCCATGTGAAGGTGACGATATGACTTTACTGGATAAGATTGTTACTGTAACCTGTGCTTTGACCAATATGTGTCCAAGTGTTGTTATAAAGCCATAGTTTTATACTGTAGACCATGATATTTTTTGGTGTGGTTTAGCCTTTTTGACATAATGTCTAAATGCGTCAATAATATGGAATCAATTAAAGCAGCACCTCTTATTTTTCTTATTGCTCAAGCATTTTGTTTTCTTTCTCTTAGTTTTATATATGTAAATCCCAATGAGTTGCCCTTGTGTATGAAATGTGCTCTATAAATACACTTGCTTGCTTTGTAACAACTTTTCTGAATAAAGTACACAATGGCTTACAAACTCCAGCTCTTTATTTTGAAGATGCAAAACTGTAACCATAACACAATAATATAGATCGTCATGTATCATTGTTCACACAAAGTTATAGCGCATGACTGTCTCATGCTACAGCACTACACTACACGTTTTAGTTCTGCCTTTAATATAAACCCTGAGTTTGAAATAAACGTTTGAATTTTAACTACTCTGATGTGCATATGCCAGGCCCTTGCAGTGCTGCTGCAGGACTGATAAATCACCCCCATCCATTCCAGGGTCTCGAAGTCGAAGCAGGGACTTGGGCAGAATGCATGGCTGAATCGGGTCTGCATAAAGATGGCAGAATTGCTCCATCACAGAACAGATTGAAGACTTGTGTTTGTTCATAGCATTGGTGAGGGGTTCCAAATCATCAAGTGTACGTGGTGCGATTGGCCTGTCTCCGCAGCGTGTCCGCTTTTTGGGTACGTCCATACACCTGTCATTGATTGATTTATCAAGTGCTTTCTTCCTGGCTGTACCGGTGGTGTAGTCAATGCTGTGGCCTGCCACTCCACACACTTTACTCACATTGGCAGGCATTGTCCAGTAGGCTGTGACATCTGTTGGTGTTATATTTCCCCGCAAACATACAGCTGCATCAATTTTGTACAACAGCGCTGCAACATGTACACACTTCTCTGCAACCCCAGCCATACAGGTGCAGTGAGCACTCTCCACTTCTCCACTGGATGTTAGGATAACCCATGGCTGAAGAGGCTGTTGGCCAAGCCGCATGGAGTGATTAACCTAAGAAATACCAACAATTTTTTTTTTTTTTGTGCTATATAAAACTTGAGTTACAATATTAAAAGCACACTGTCACATGTATATTGGGTGCATAATTCAATTTATGGCATGCACTTTATTAGTTAGTAAATAAATACTTGTAATCAAGACAAGAAATTAAAAAAAAACATACCTTGGTGCGCACAATTGTCTTCACGCCTGCCTTGTACATCTCCAAGTCATGCACCCATCCATCTGTGAACTGCACTTTTGCCTGCTTCAAAGACCGGAAGTTACTAAAAACTTCATATGTGTATGGACTGACGCTTAAAATCATATAATTATAAATGAAGCCATGGTCGAAGTTTGGAAGAATGTTTAGGTCCAAACTCCACATGACATGTTGGTAGGGATCTAGTCCATTAACCCCTTCAAGTTTCGCCAAATAACGGGCCTTTACAGTCCCGTTCAGTTTGGCGGAGTACGGCCCCTTAAAATTTTCTTTTGCATGGTCCATTTGGTAATTTTTTTTTTTCATTCACAAAAAAATGCCGAGGTGATGTGTGCTTGCAGTCTGATTAGAATCACCGTTCCTACCCCACCCAGAATGCATTGCGCGTTTGTCACGTGGGCTGGCGAGGTTAATACCGCACAGAGAAATGCTAAACAATTTACTCACGAGCAGGAACAGTCCAAAAAGTCCAATTCTCCCAGCGAGCACAAACCATAAGTCCTCGCAGGAGAACACAGGCTCAGTTCCTGACAGACCCCCCCAGGGGTGGACACCAGACACCCACGGTAACATCATAAAGACCTCCCACCCCCAACAGGAGCAACAGCAGCCAACAACACAAACCTGGGTGGGAGGTAGGGGGAACAGGAAAGGAGGGAACACAATACCCCGTCCAGGGTAACCGTTATGTAACCCAGTGTTAAAAACGCGAATAAAAATATGAATATTGATACCGCTTTTAAAAAGAAAAACACCCATTTCACAATGGGAGTAAAAAATTTAAAGATGAATATTTAAATAAATATATATTCATAAAACAGTAGGGAACATTTTCTAGGGAGTTTTGATAAAGTTCCAAATGTTTTGTTTGGTATTTTGAGCGACCAATGGCTGCGTCTTTTGTTAGGCAGCAACAGCCATTGGGGTCACGCCAGCCAATGGGGTCAAGCGCTTTCTCGCTCAGTCTTGGTGTAATCCGCAGAACGCTGTGAGTCGCAGCAGACATTGACCGAGAGAGCGCGTTCCCTTACGGAGACAGTGAGCTAGCGTGCTGATAGCAGTCTTTGTCTTGGGCAAAACTTGAGATTGGTAAGCCTGAACAAACACCTGCAATGAGACATTGCTGTATTAGCAAATTCTAATGTCCCGTTTGTTAAATTTTAAGATTGGGATCCAAAGGCTGTTAACGCCGTTGAGCGCGGGAACCCCATGACGCACGTGTCGCTTAGCTTGGTAAGTGCCATTTAGTGTGTATGGGAAATGCTAATGGCTAGCTTGAAATGCTAACCTCCGATGCTAAATTCGGCTAGTTTTTTTCATCAGAAAAAGCTATTTTTCAAAGCTGTAACGGTTAGCAAAGGTCCCATTTGGCCACTGTTGGCCCTACGGGACTACCGCGCGCTGGGCCGAGAGGCGCAGCGGATTGTCAACGCCACCAAGCGGCGCGCAGCCACGGCCGTTGCAGCGGAACTCGGCGCAACGACCGGAGACGACAGGGGGCCAGAGGCAGCGGTGCCAGACTCACCGACGACGGCAGCGGCAGGAGCCAGGGAACGTGGACCGGACGTCCTTTGTTTCTACCATCGCCGCTTCGCAGAGAGGGCACGCAAGTGTGTACCGCCGTGCCAGTTCGGGCGTTCGGGAAACGCCAAGACCGGGGGTCGGTAGCAGCTGCGGCCCTCGGGGAAGAGAACAAGCTGCTCTACTTGTCGGACGCACGTTCGGGGAGGCAGTTCCTCGTCGACACAGGCTCCCAGTTGAGTTTCATCACACCTTCCTACGCGGACAGACTGGCTGGTTCCGGAGGTCCCTGGGTGATGGCAGTGAACGGCTCGGAGATTAAGACTTTTGGTGAGAAGACTCTGCTCCTGTCTCTACACAGCCATACATTTGAGTGGACTTTTGTTGTAGCAGCAGTAAATTTCAATATGTTGGGGGCTGATTTTTTGTGCTCACATGGTTTGTTGGTTGATCTTGCTAACAGGCGCCTGGTTAATGCACTTTCTTTTGATTCTATCCCCTGTACAGCGCGAGTGGCCCCGCCTACAGCACAAGCCAACGTCACAGCAGCAAGCGGTAAGTTCCACACACTGCTCACTCAGTTCCCAGCACTCACAGTCCCCACATTTTCGGCAACAGTCGCTAAGCACGGGGTGGAGCATTTTATTACCACTACCGGACCGCCCGTTTTTGCAAAAGCTCGGCGCTTGGACGCAGTTAAACTGGCCATAGCGCGCGAGGAGTTCGCCAACCTGGAGAGCTTGGGCATTATCTGACGTTCAAACAGTCCGTGGGCTTCCCCCCTACACATGGTCCCGAAAGCTGACAGATCATAAGATAAGATAAGATAAGATAAGATAAGCCTTTATTAGTCCCACAACGGGGAAATTCCAGGATTGCAACAGCACAGGGATAGCAACACTCAGAGCAACAATCAAAAGGCAAGAAAAAAACCCCAAAAAACAAGCAAGCAAGAGCAGCTAATATACATATGTACATATTACTATAAAATATATATATACACACACACAGACACACAGTGCAGAGCACTGTAGCTGGATGGAATAAATATATGAATATATAAACACACAGTGCGGAGCATTGTAGCTAGATGGAATAAATATGTAAATATATAAACACCCACAGTACGGAGCATTGCAGCTAGGTGGAATAAATATGTAAATATATAAACACACACAGTGCGGCGCAATGTAGCTAGATGGAATAATATGTAAGATATATAAACACAGTGCGGAGCATTGTAGCTAGATGGAATAAATATATAGATATATAAATATAAACACACCCAGTGCGGAGCATTGTGGCTAGATGGAATAAATATGTAAATATATAAACACACACAGTGCAGAGCATTGTTGCTAGATGGGATGAAACAGCACAACCGTCTACTTAGTTATCCTACATGGTATGATTATGTGCCCATACATATTCTCACTCTCCATAGTGACCGGTATTTTCCTAGTTGTATGCCGGAGGGGACCATTGTGTAAGTCTATTGCATCTTTTGCATTCAAAAAACTATTAGTTTGTTACGTCTTTTTGCTATCTCTGCGAGCAGCCCTGCTTAGGTTGTACAGTCTGACAGCCGTTGGTAGGAAGGACCTGCGAAACCTCTCGGTTGTGCACCTGGGATGATGTAGTCTGCTGCTAAATGAGCTCCTCAGTGCATTCAGTATGTCCTGCATAGGGTGGAACTCGGACTCCAGCAGAGATGACAGTTTAGCCACCGTCCTTCTCTCTCCTATCTCCTCCACCGGATCAAGGCGCTGCCCCAGGACAGAGCTAGCTTTCTTGATCAGTTTGTTCAGTCTCTTCCTATCGGCTGCAGTAATGCCACTGCCCCAGCAGACCACTCCAAAAGTGATGGCTGATGCCACCACCGTGTCATAGAATGTCTTCAGCAGCGCCCCTTGTACACCAAAAGACCTGAGTCTCCTCAGTAGGAACAGCCTGCGCTGTCCCTTCTTGTAGAGTGCGTCAGTATTGTGTGACCAGTCTAGTTTATTGTTCAGATGAACACCCAGGTACTTATAGGATGTCACCATCTCGATGTCTGTTCCCTGTATATTTACTGGTGCTGTGAGGGGTTGTCCTTGCCTGCGGCAGTCCACCACCAGCTCCTTAGTTTTCCTCGCGTTGATCTGGAGGCAGTTCCGATGGCACCAGTCCACGAAGTCCTGGATAAGCCCTCTGTACTAAGCTTCATCTCCACTGGAGATGAGGCCAACGATCGCAGAGTCATCAGAGAACTTCTGTAGATGGCAGTGTGTTGTGTTGTGTGAGAAGTCCGCAGTATAAAGAGTGAACAGGAAGGAAGCCAGCACCGTTCACTGGGGGGGCCCCCGTGCTACTGATGATCGTGTCGGACACACAGTCCCGGGTTCTCACAAACTGAGGCCGGTTCATGAGGTAGTCCAGGATCCATGATGACAGGTGCTGGTCCACCCCTGCGCGCAGCAGCTTGTCCTTCAGGATCATCGGTTGGATGGTGTTGAAAGCACTGGAGAAGTCAAAGAACATGATCCTCACCATATTCCCGGGCTTCTCCAGGTGGGACAGAGAACGGTGAAGGAGGAAGATCACCGCATCCTCCACCCCAATGCCATGCTGGTAGGCGAACTGGAGTGGATCCATCGCTGGTTCCACCAGGGGGCGGAGGTGAGCAAGCAGCAGTCTCTCCAGGGTCTTCATCAAGTCAAGGCCACCGGTCTGTAGCTGTTCAGGTCTTTGGGGTGGGAAGTTTTTGGTACAGGTACCACACAAGATGTTTTCCACAGCTGTGGTACCCTCCCCAGTTTCAGGCTCAGGTTGAAGATATACGTCACAATCCCACACAGCTGGTCTGCACAGGACTTGAGGAGCTTTGCGCTGATGCCGTCCGGTCCCGACGCCTTCCTCGCCTTGATCTTCCTCAGCTCCGTCCTCACCTGGGTCCTGGTCAGGGTCAGGATGGGGGGCTGTGTGTTGTGAGTGGGGGGGTGTTGGTGGAGTGGGGAGTGGGCAGCAGGACTTGATTTCTTTAGAGGCAGCAGTGGTTGTTGTGCAGTCAGTGGGGAGGGCGGTTGGTCAAACCTATTGAAAAACAGATTCAGGTTGTTCGCCCACTCCCTGCTCCCCGTGGCCTGGGGGGAGGTATTCTGGAGCCCAGAGATGGTTTTGAGGTTTCTCCAGACCCCGCTGATGTCGCTCTGTTGCAGCTTGTCCTCCATCTTCTTCCTGAAGCTGTCCTTGCCTTCTCTGATCTTTCTCCTCAGCTCCCTCTGTACGGACTTCAGCATCTCCCTATTCCCTGACCTGAAGATCCTCTTCTTCTCTCTCAGAAGTGTTTTTATCTCAGGGTTGATCCAGGGTTTGTTGTTTGAGCGACGCCATATGGTCTTGGTGGGAACAGATTTGTCCACGCAGAAGCTGAGGTAGTCCGTGAAGGTGTGAGCGAGGCCATCGATGTCCTCACCATGTGGATCGCAGAGCTGCTTCCAGGCGGTGGCTTCAAAACAGCCCTTTAGAGTGTCCATTGTCTCCTCAGACCATAACTCCACTGTGTGCATGGCCGGAGGTTGTCTGTGCACTAGGGGTTTGTACACCGGCCGGAGATGAACCAAGTTGTGATCCGATCTCCCGAGTGGGGGGAGTTGTGATGAGGTGTACGCCTCCTTAGTGTTTGCGTAGAATAAGTCCAGTGTTTTATTGTCTCTAGTGTGGCATGTGACATACTGGGTGAACGTGGGTAGAATGGGAGATAGTGAAACATGGTTGAAATCGCCTGAGATGAGGAGAAGAGCATCTGGGTGTTCTGTCTGCAGCCTGCTGGTTACTGAATGGATGACGTCACACGCTGTCCCAGCGTTCGCCGTCGGATTTGCATAAACAACAATGCAGATCACGTGTGAGTGTTCTCTCGGGAGATATGTAGGCCTCATGCTAACAGCTAGCAACTCAATGTCTTTGCTGCTGTGTCGTTGTTTAACAGTGATATGTCCCGGTCTGCACCAGTTGTTGTTAACATACATTATCACTCCATCGCCCCTTGCTTTGCCACTGTCTGGTGTTCGGTCAGCCCATATCATGTGAAAACCCTCCAGCTCAATGTTAGCATCTGCTGCTAGTTCAGTTAGCCACGTCTCAGAAAACAAAAGGAGAGAGCACTCCCGATATGTGCTATCGTAACGAGAGATAGCTGCTAGCTCATCTACCTTTCCCAGTAACGACCGTACATTTCCCATGACAATAGATGGAAGGGAGGGTCTGTACCTTATATTTTTTGTCCTCCGCCTTACTCCAGCCCGGCAGCCGCGGCGTTTTCACCTCAGTTCTCTCGGTATGTCGAGTTTTTCCAATGGGACCGGGTGGCGGTTGAATGCTAGCAGCTCTTCCCTGCTGTATCGTATCCTGCTATAAACAGTGGCTCCGTCCACCGGCTCAGGAGACATTTGGGACGATCTGTGTGTCCGTGATATAAGTGGAGTGAAAAAAGACCGATCAAAAAGAGAGAGGAAGGGAAAAAGACTCGGAATCGAGCCGCTGTTACAAAGGGCAGCCTACTCGTGTGGCGCCGGGAGAGAAAAAAAAAATAAATGGCGTCCTTTTTTTGTCATGGCGCCCTTGCGGGGATTTCCGTAGGTTAAACAACGCTACAGCGCACGACCGCTACCCAATCCCACATATCCAAGATTTTTCCGTTCATTTGGCAGGGGCGTGCATTTTTTTCTAAAATAGACCTGGTCCGCGGTTACCACCAAGTCCCAGTGCACGCTGAGGACATACCCAAAACAGCGGTAATTACTCCGTTTGGCCTATTCGAGTTTTTGCGCATGCCATTCGGACTTAAAGGGGCTGCTCAAACGTTCCAACGCATGATAGACGCGGTGCTTCGCCATCTCCCTTTCGTGTTCGTCTACCTGGACGATATTTTAGTAGCCAGCGCGTCCGAAGACGAACACGAAAAACACCTGGCCACAGTTTTCCGAAGGTTGGGAGATCACGGGTTAATACTCAACCCAGCGAAGTGTCAGTTCGGGGTGGCGCAGATCGATTTTTTAGGACACCGCATCTCCCCCGAAGGAGCAATTCCGCTGCCTGACAAAGTGCCCGCGGTGGCAGATTTCCCCTGGCCGCAGATGGTCAGGGCATTGCAGGAGTTTTTGGGAATGGTGAATTTTTATAACCGTTTTCTCCCCCGCGCGGCGCAACTCATGCAGCCGTTGTATGCCGCGCTCAAAAAAAAGAAACCCGCGAATAAGATCGAGTGGTCCCCGGAGCGGGACCAAGCGTTCTCAGAGGTGAAAGCAGCCTTGGCAAAGGCTGCGTTGTTGGCACACCCAGACCCAACGGCCCGCATAGTGCTCACCACTGACGCATCAGAGGTGGCCATAGGGGCGGTCGTGGAGCAACATGTAGCCGGGGTTTGGCAGCCCCTCGCCTTTTTCAGCAGGACCTTGCGCGATAGCGAACGTAAATACAACGTGTTCGACAGGGAGCTGCTCGCTCTCCATTTGGCCATCTGCCACTTTCAGTTCTGGCTGGAAGGACGCGCTTTCACCGCGTTCGTTGACCACAAACCGCTAACATTCGCGATGGCCAAAGTCTCTGAACCATGGTCAGGCCGGCAGCAGAGACAGCTGGCCGCGATATCAGAGTTTACCACTAATATTCAGCACGTGGCAGGCAAACTCAATGTAGTGGCAGATTGCCTCTCGCGCGCCGTGGCGGCCCCAGTCAGCGTAGGGGTAGATTATGCAGCCATGGCCGCGGAGCAGGTTAATGACGCGGACGTGCGCGCGCTCCAGTCTGGACCAACAGGGTTAAGGCTGGAGAGCAGGGCACTGCAAGACGGTATGCCCCCCCTAATCTGCGATGTCTCCACTGGACGGCTGCGTCCAGTAGTACCGGCCGCGTGGCGCCGCTGCGTCTTTGACTCGGTTCATTCTTTGGCGCACCCTGGAGTGCGCGCGTCGGTCAAAATGGTGGGAGAGAAATTTGTGTGGCCGAGCCTCCGCAAACAAGTCAAAGAGTGGGCAGCAGCCTGCACAGCGTGTCAATGAGCCAAAGTACACAGGCACACAAGGTCTCCTTTGGAGCCGTTTCACATTCCGGCCAAGAGGTTCGATCACGTTCATGTGGACCTTGTGGGCCCCCTCCCACCGTCACAGGGGTGCACACACCTTCTGACAATGGTGGACCGCACCACGTGCTGGCCTGAAGTGGTCCCGCTGGCATCAACCACAGCCGAGGAGGTGGCGCGCGCATTTTTAACAGCTTGGGTGGTGCGCTTCGGCGTTCCGTCGGACATTACATCCGACAGAGGCCCTCAATTTGTGTCTGAGCTTTGGTCGGCAATGGCCCGCAGCCTGGGTGTCACAATTCACCGCACAACCGTGTACAATCCTCAGGCTAACGGGTTATGTGAACGTTTTCATAGGTCATTGAAAGCGGCTCTCAGAGCGTCACTGACGGATACAAATTGGGTTGACAAGTTACCGTGGGTGTTATTGGGGTTGCGTTCTGCGCCTAAAGAGGACTTAGAAACCTCCCCAGCGGAGCTCGTGTTTGCGCAGCCACTCCGGCTGCCTGGGGAGTTTCTCCCAGATAACCCTGCGCCAAACGCCTCCCCGTCTCAGCTGTTGCGGAGTAACATAGAATCAAGCACGCTGCCCTGCCCCACGCACCACAGTTTTCCGCGCGTTTTTGTGCCTAAAACTTTGAAGAACGCAGAGTTTGTTTTTGTTAGACACGATGCACATCTAACCCCGCTGCGACCGCCTTATGACGGACCATTCAGAGTGCTAGAAACAGGGGACAGGCAGTTTTTGATAGATTTGGGGGGTAGAAAAGAGAGAATTGGCATAAACAGACTCAAACCCGCTTTTGTGGTGGCAGATGAGCAGGTGCTGTTGGCGAAGGCTCCGTGGCGAGGTAGACCACCGCGGGGGGCTTCACAGAGTAATATTTCCCCAGAACACCCATAGGTGCTGACAAAAGGTTTCCACACCCAGACGGCAAACCCTCAGGACAGCCCCGCAGAGACGTTGAATCCCAGCTACAGCAGATACGGTAGGAGGCTGAAGCCTATACAGCATGTGGACTGATGTGTATTGATACTATCACGGCATGCATGTGGTTATTCTCTTGTTGTTCTGTTTGTCTAAAATGTTGGGGGGGCTTTGTGTGGTGGACACACACATGTGACTGTTTTGTGACTCACATTTTAGGTCAGAACAAAGGCAGGAAGCTGCAGGAATCTTAGCCTTGGTATGCAAGGCTTGAGACTGTGGGGGGTTCAATTAAAGGATTAAGGAAGGGATGCTTTGGAGACAGTGGAAGTGATATCATGGAGAGAAATGCATTGTGACTGTCTTTATAATGCAAGGTGGTCTGTGTGACATGTGATCTGTGAAGTGTGAAGTTCCTGATATTTAAGGACGAGAGTTTACTGTGACTTTCTCTTTCTCTGCTTTGAGATGATGGTGTTGTGAATAAAACTGACTTTGAGAGAGAACTCTGCCTCGTCATTTTCACATCACCACAGTGTCAAAGTTCCAAATGCAGTCATTGTCAGTGGTGTACTTGACCAAGAAAAAGACAAAGACGTTTTTAAGTTCCTAGAGCAACATGGCACTATTCGCAGGGTGCTTAGTAGTGATGATAACTCGTCTGAATTTGACAAAAGTCACCTTGTGGAGTTCGAGTCTGGATTAGCTATTGAAACATTAGCACCTGCGTTGCTGTACTTTTTTGCATCCACTGACAATCCTGATGTTAAGTACTGCATTCATGCCTTAACTGATGTGTACACTAAAACTGTAGGGGGCAGTGTTACTGAGGCTTCTCTTAGCAACCTGAGGGGTTTAGCTAAGTTAAGTGGAAAAGGTTTTGAAGAGGTGTTGCGGGAGGTTATGTCCACAATAGGGAAGTCTATTGAAGCTGCTGAGACAGCTAAAACGGTCTCTGTCGATGCTGATCCTGCTTCCCCTACTGTAGAACCCACACAAAGTGGAGTCTCTCCTCCACTCCAAGTTGAAGTGCCTCGCACCCCTAAAACTACTCAAGCACTCTTCCAAAGCCCTCTTAGACCAAACTTGACACCTCAAATGTTGAGTCCAGCTGATTTTAACCCACCCGAGGTTCAGAAAATCGTAGTCGAGCATGTTATTAAACATGCAGAGAAGCCGTCAAACGCCCCTTCCTCTTTGAGAATCAGAGTTTTCGCAGACAATACGCCAAGACCGTATACTGAAGCTGACTATGAAACATGGCGTTCACATGTTGACTTGATGATGGAAGATACTTCTTTGTCTGACTTGGAAAAATCTCACAAGATCCTGGAAAGTCTTCTTGCTCCTGCATCTGATATTATTCGCCCTCTTGGGTCTGAAGCCATCTCTGCCTACTATCTTAAGTTGTTGGACTCAGCTTTCGGGACTGTTGAAGACGGTGAGGAACTGCTTGTGCGATTCATGAACACTTTCCAAGATTATGGAGAAAAACCCTCTGCATATCTGCATCGTTTGCAGGTGGCGCTCAATCTCACAGTGTGTAGAGGCGGTCTAGAGCCACAGGAAGTGGACAAACAGCTTTTCAAGCAGTTTAACAGAGGCTGTTGGGATGATAATCTGCTAAAGGAGCTACAGCTGGAACTAAAAGATAAACATCCACCTGCGTATGCAGAATTATTGCTTCACCTTCGCACTGTTGAAAATAGACAAGAAGTTAAAAACACCCGCATGAAAAAACACTTGGGTGCCACAAAACCAAAAGCAGCCTCCTACGAACAAACAGTCACCGAAACAAGAACAAATAGTGAAGCAGAGTCTGACAGTCTGAAAGAACTGAAAAAGCAAGTCGCTGATCTAAAAAGCCAATTAGCTGCTGTCGTGAAACAAAAGAAACAAGCACCACCAAAGAAAGACCCAACTAAGAAGTCTGGAAATAAAAAACCTGACCATGCCAAACCTGAAAACTTACCTTGGTCCAGCCGTCCCAATACTAGGCCCAAACCATGGTATTGCTTCCGCTGTGGCGAAGATGGGCATATTGTAGCCACTTGTGAGTCAGAGCCAAACCCTGCACTTGTAGCTGCAAAACGCAAAGAACTAAGAGTAAAAAGACGGATTTGGGACAGTCAGAACCCCCAATCTTCTTTAAAACTGAAGTCTGCCCCTGTTGCGGGACAAACAGAGGCTAGTTCAGCGATGACCCGTCCCAAACCAAAAGCTCCATTCAAGACACGTGCTAAATTGAAGTCACACTAGAAAACAGACACCTTTAACTTTCCTAATGGTCTAATTGGTACAAAAAGTACAGCACAAGTGAAAGTGAATGGCTGTACTGTGAGCTGTTTGTTAGATACAGGCTCCCAGGTGACTACTGTCCCTGAGTCGTATTACAGACAGTACTTATCCAACCATGAGATTAAGCCACTTTTTGAGCTGTTAGAAGTGGAGGGAGCTAACGGTCAAAGTGTACCTTATTTAGGCTACATTGAAATGCATGTCACTTTCCCAAAAGACTTTCTCAGTATTGAAGCCAAAGTGCCAACACTTGCCTTAGTGGTTCCCGATGTACGTGCAGCTGATCAGTCCTTAGTGTTAATAGGGACAAACACATTAGATGTACTTTACGAGCTGTACTCTGATGCATGTTCTGAACTGCAGCCAACCATGTCACTTGGTTATAAGGCAGTGTTAAAAGTCCTTGAGCTACGGCACAGACAGTCCAAAGACACTAGCCTTGGTTTAGTGACCATGCACAACAAAGAGCCACAGTTAGTTCCTGCAGGCCAAACAGTTGTTCTAGATGGTGCTGTAGCTGTGCCAGCCGGCAACAGTGAAAAATATGTCTTGTTAGAACACCCGTTAATGTCAGCCTTACCTGGCGGTATTCTAGTAAAACCATGTCTCATAGACTTACCTGAAAGAGCACCTTACCTTGTTCCAGTTATACTCACCAATGAATCGGAACATGACGTGACAATCCCTCAGAAGTGTGTCATTGGAGAAATTTGTGCATATCAACGAGTGCTATCGCAAGAACACTTCGTGAAAGTTACAAAGTCCAAAACTGAACCAAAGTCCACTCTGAAGTTCAACTTTGACTCTTCACCCATTAGCGCTGAATGGAAAGAGCGCCTAACAGAAAAACTCAGTCAAATGCCCGAAGTATTTGCACAAAACGATCTTGACTTTGGCAAAATGGATGAAGTGAAACACACAAATTATCAGATGAAACACCGATCAAACACAGAGCACGACCCATACATCCAAATGACCTGGAAGCGATTCGTAAGCATCTCAAAGAACTCCAACAAGCAGGCGTGATAAGAGAGCCCACTTCCCCATTTTCTTCGCCTATTGTAGTGTGCAAAAGAAAAATGGCGATGTCTGCCTTTGTATTGATTACAGGAAGCTTAACATGCAGACTGTGAAAGATGCTTACACCCTCCCCAACTTGGAGGAAACGTTTTCCACCTTGACTGGTTTGCAGTGGTTCTCCGTCCTCGATTTAAAGTCGGGGTACTACCAAATTGAGGTAGAGGAGCTGGACAAATCAAAGACGACGTTCGTATGTCCCATGGGCTTCTGGGAATTCAATAGAATGCCCCAAGGCATTACAAACGCCCCCAGCACATTCCAGTGCCTCATGGAGAAATACATGGGTGACATGAATCTGCATGAGGTGATTGTGTTCCTCGATGACATCATTGTATTCTCCAAGACGCCCGAAGAACATGAGGCTCGCTTAATGAAAGTTCTTAATTGCCTAAAAGAGTATGGGCTTAAACTCTCCCCTGAGAAATGCAGATTTTTTCAAACTTCTGTCAGATACCTCGGTCACATTGTGTCCAGTAAAGGAGTTGAGACTGACCCCGAAAAAGTGAAAGCCCTAAGTACCTGGCCTGTGCCCCGTGATCTCAAACAGCTCCGCTCGTTCATAGGCTTTTCAGGGTACTATAGGCGGTTCATTAAGAACTATTCCAGCATCGTTAAGCCCCTCACTGACTTAACAGCAGGCTACCCTCCTTTGCACAAAAACACAAAGCCCAAAGCTAAGCCTGCCCAGTACCACGACCCAAAGACACCGTTTGGCGAGCAATGGACTTCTTCCTGTGATCTTGCATTCAAAACCATCATTGAAAAGCTCAGTACTGCGCCTGTCCTGGGTTTCGCTGACCCTCAGTTGCCATTTACACTCCATACTGAAGCCAGCACTACAGGGCTTGGCGCCACCCTCTATCAAGAGCAGGAGGGCCAGACTAGGGTCATAGCTTATGCAAGCCAGGGGTTGTCTAGAAGTGAGTCCCATTACCCCGCCCATAAATTAGAATTTTTACATCTAAAGTGGGCAGTAACGGAGAAGTTTGCAGACTATTTACTATATGGCAATCATTTTACTGTCGTGACAGATAGTAACCCCCTGACGTACATTTTGACTACTGCTAAGATGGATGCCATGAGTTATAGGTGGCTAGCTGCTCTGTTGACGTTTAACTTTAAGCTCCAATACAGAGCAAGCAAGCTTAACTCAGATGCAGACAGCCTCTCTAGACGGCCACATGGCGAGTTACTTAATGACGCAGTGTCCCAAAAGGAGCTTGACCGCATACAGCAGTTCACTCAAACTCACTTATCTCTTCCTGAAAGCAGTTTAAGTTCCCAGGGAGTGTCTGCTATATGTGAAAAACACCTTGTCTGTAGCTCTCCAGATAACACCTTCCCTTTGGTTCACTCATTAGCCCTCTCTGTAGCCGCCATTCCAGATGGCTATGCCAATGAAGATGGCTGTGGTGGACTTCCAGTTGTGCTCCACATGACTCCTGAACAGATCAAAAACAAACAAAGAACTGACCCCTGTTTAAGAGAAGTGATTGCACAAATTGAAACTGGGCTAAAAGTTCCACCAACTGTACAAACTGAACTTCCTGACATCAACTTGTTACTCCGAGAGCTCAGTCGACTTGAAATGTGCGATAACATCCTCTACTGCTCTCGCCAAGATGGAGGAAATGTTACTTACCAGCTCGTCTTACCTGAACAGCTCCGCAATTCAGTCTTTCAAAACCTCCACTGTGACATGGGCCATTTAGGCACAGAGCGTACTTTAGATCTTGCCAGAACAAGGTTCTGTTGGCCTCGCGTGGTGGCAAATATTGAAAGATCAAGACATGTAATCGCTGCATAAGACGTAAAACCGCTCCAGAACGAGCTGCTCCGCTTGTCAACATCAAGTCCACCCGACCGCTCAAACTTGTCTGTATGGATTTCCTGTCCATTGAGCCCGATCAAAGCAACACAAAGGATGTGCTTGTGCTAACTGATCATTTCACGAAATACGCTCAGACAAAGCTCAGACCGTTGCAAAGGCACTTTGGGACGACTTTATAGTCCACTACGGGATATCCGAACGGTTACATAATGATCAGGGTCCCGATTTTGAGTCCCATATTATAAAAGAACTTTGCAAAATCATGGGCATTCGTAAAATCTGGACGACACCCTATCATCCCAGAGGGAGCCCGGTAGAACGTTTCAATAGAACGTTATTGAGCATGCTGGGTACTCTGGAGGAAAAGAACAAATCTCAGTGGCACAACTATGTAAAACCACTTGTACATGCGTACAGTTGTACGAAGAATGACACTACTGGTTTTGCCCCGTGTGAGTTAATGTTCGGTCGTCAGCCGAGATTGCCAATCGATCTTGCATTTGGGCTCCCGTTTCACAACAAAAGTTTCAAGTCACATTCTCAGTACATTGAAAAACTGAAGACAACTCTACAAGAAAGCTACAAACTAGCAACAGAAAATGCTAACAAGATGGCTGAAAGAAACAAAACTGTTATGAATGGCTCTCGTGAGCCATTAAGGAGACGCTATAGGTGACCGGTGAGTTTGCGTTACTTTATTAATAAAGGACACTCAATATACAAATAACAAAGTAAACAGCCACGTGGGGCAAAAACACACTCATAACTTAGAATAACATTCTAACCCAGGAGAAAGGCTAGCGAGACAGTGAGGGAAAAACACACGCTGAGCAGCAGCACTTACAGAAGGGTGAAGAGCAAAGACAATGGGAAACTGGAGTTGGGCGTAGGAACTCCAGTCATGGAAACATGATGTCCGTCTTTCCTTCGTTAGGTCGCAGCGAGGAGTGATACTCAGCTGCTCCCTTAAATGGGGGACAGAAACCAATCAGGAACGGGGAAGGTAATTAATAGTAACAACAGACAGCTGTCCTGGAGCAGCTGGGCTTGACAGCCGGAAGTCTGCCGAGACACTGTCAAAGCTAAGAGCCTCGGAGGAGGCCATAAGACCAGGCCTGGAATGGGGTGGAGCTGGAGGAAAACTGGACAATCTGAGCGCGGATAACAGTCAGCGCTCAGACGTGACAAAAACAAGATTTGATATGCGAGTGAAACCCTCAAAACCAGAACCAGGCGACAGAGTTTTGGTACGTGCAGTCCGCCTCAGAGGCAAACACAAACTAGCAGACAGGTGGGAAGCTGAAATCCACATTGTGGTGAACCAAGCAGGTGACTTGCCTGTTTACACTATAAAACCTGAGACAAAAGATGGTCCTGTTCGCACCGTTCACCGTGACCTCTTGCTTCCCTGTGGTTTTCTTGCCCCTGTTGAAGAAGAACCTGTCCAACCAAAACGTGTCTGCCAACCTAAGACAAGACAATCACCTGAACAAAGTGAGGAATGTGAGAATTCAGAACTGGAAAATGAAGATGTCTATTGGTACAGAGAAGAACCAATCCAAACGCCCATAAAGCTCACTCGAGTTTATGAAATTCCCCATCCAAAGACATTCTTTAAAGGAGGCATTCCTGCTGAAACTCACTTACCTGAGTTTGACAACCAAATAGAAAATGTCACTTCACCTGGATGTGACAACTTGCCTGGAAATGACAATTCACCTGGATGTGACAACTTACCGAATGATGGAAATCTAGAGGAAACTGAAACAAATGTGGAACAATCAAACAATGAGAATGGAACTGAAAGTGAAACCAACTTACCTGATAAAAGTACCTGTGATGAACCTGTGGAAGAAAAAGAACCTGAAAAAGAAATCCCACAGACTATGAGATGTTCCGAGAGGACAACCTCCCAGCCAGAAAGGCTACAGTATAGTCAATTGGGAAATCCTCTCATACAGTAACTGTTGCCCAGTCCCTGTTTCAAGGACTAAACCTGGCTTTTACCAGAGCCTTAACAGAGACAGATCCTAAGATTATTCCCATGAACACTGGTTCTCTCGTCATCACTATCTAGCTAATCCCATGCAAAGGGACTTGCATGATTCTAAGGGGGGATAGTGTAACCCAGTGTTAAAAACGCAAATAAAAATATAAATATTGATACTGCTTTTAAAAAGAAAAACACCCATTTCACAATGGAAGTAAATAATTTAAAGATGAATATTTAAATAAATATGTATTCATGAAACAGTAGGGAACATTTTCTGGGGAGTTCTGATAAAGTTCCAAATGTTTTGTTTGGTATTTTGAGCGACCAATGGCTGCGTCTTTTGTTTGGCAGCAACAGCCAATGGGGTCGCGTGCTTTCTCGCTCGGTCTTGGTGTAATCCACAGAATGCTGTGAGTCACAGCAGACATCGACCGAGAGAGCGCGTTCCCTTACGGAGACGGTGAGCTAGCGTGCTGATAGCAGTCTTTGTCTTGGACAAAACTTGAGATTGGTAAGCCTGAACAAACACCTGCAATGAGACATTGCTGTTTTAGCAAATTCTAATGCCCCGTTTGTTAAATTTTAAGATTGGGATCCAAAGGCTGTTAACGCCGTTGAGTGCGGGAACCCAATGACGCACGTGTCGCTTAGCTTGGTAAGTGCCATTTAGTGTGTATGGGAAATGCTAATGGCTAGCTTGAAATGCTAACCTCCGATGCTAAATTCGGCTAGTTTTTTTCATCAGAAAAAAAGAAAAGCTATTTTTCAAAGCTGTAACGGTTAGCAAAAGTCCCAATTCCATGGCCCTTGATTGTTATTCAATGGTGAATGTTGAACCTGTGTTTTATATGTGTTTTAAAGTGTAAATTTGTAATAAATTGTTGTGCTAGCTTAACATGCTAACCCTCCGATGCTAATTCTGGCTAGGTTTTGCACAGGAGGAGGTTGTTTTTTCAGAGCTGTGGATAATAGCTTGAGTTTCTGTGTTCTGGCCTATTTTGTAGGTCAGGTTTTTTTGTTTGGACTGGTTGGACCAGAACGTGGATTCTCCAGATCTGGATGGCGAGCCGAAGCCCGAACCCGATTAACTGGTAGAGGTGATCCCACTGATCACCTGGAACGGACACTAAAGAACTGTACACACTGTAAATATATTTGGAGTATTTTATTTTATTTTATTATTGTTACAGTGCTGTGTTTTTGTTTACGTGTACATATCTGTAAAAATATACATAGTTGCAAGTTCCTATACTGCTGTGTATGCGTCATCTGTTGTTACGCCCTCCAGGCTCCTACGAACCTAGGGTCTACCTGATCCAGCCCAATTGTCCCTTCCATCCAAGTAGTAGAGTTAAAGGTAACTACACTGCCATAACCCAATACTACCACAAGGGTACAAGATTGTACACCTAAAGTAGTGTTACACACAGTACACACCTAAAGTGCTACAAAGAGGTGTTACACACAAGTGGGTGTTACAATTAACCCTCCCAAGTCCACGCGCATTGAGGTTCGGGAGGCCGCCCAGAGTCCCAGACCTGGCAGAAGGTCTGGTGGACAGAATCCAGTGGTCTGCCAGAAAACAAGGACCACCAGACCCGGGGAGTCAATCCGTCCGTCGGCCGGCCAGCATTGTTCATCCACCAGGGCTGGCAGGATGAGGCGGGAGGCGGCCTGCCTACTGGGATACTTGCAGGTGGGTGACCCGACCAAAGGGAGGGAATCCCCCTTGCATAGGACTGGGAGGGGAAGGGGACTCCAGTGTCCTCATGGCGATCCGCAGTGTGCTTGGTGATCCTGGCTTGGTACCCAGCTGCACCCGCGATGGGCCCTGACCGGGTCAGCTCCGCTGCACCCACGGTGGACCCCAGCAGGAGCCTTGCAGCACCCGCGGTGACCTCCAGCTGAGGCTCTGCAGCACCTGCGGTGACCTCCGGCTGAGGCTCTGCCACACCCGCGGTGACCTCCCGGTCTGGGATGTGGCTGCCCCCATGATGGGCTCTGGTTGGGACACCATTGCACCAGTGGTGACCCTCATTGTGGGCTTCACTGCTCCCGCGGTGGCTTCCTCAGCGAAGGAGGTGGTGCTCCTCACACCACCTGGTGCTAGACCCCTATCCTCAGTGGCTTCCGGCGAGGTCAGCTTCTCTATGGCGACCCTGGCAGGGGGCTCCGAACCTGGAGGAAGAGAAAAAGAGATGGGATCAGGGTCGCTGGCAGCAGCAGAGCCCAGTGAGGCAGCCCCGAGCTGCCCCGGGCCCTCCTTGCCATGAGTCGGGCAGTGTGACATTGACATGTGCAGTATAGACACAGTGGAGGACACTTGCCTGAACTCAGGCTTCACCGGCGTCCAGGACTCCGGTGATTTGGGGTGAGTCGACGCCGCAGTTTCGCCCGGTGCTGTGCCCCCGTCGACCTACTCTGGGGCCGCCAGTCTCCCGTCGTCATCTGTAGGTGACCCCAATGGTGGCAGCTCCTCTCCGGCGACCCTAGTGAGGGGCTCGACAGGCATGGGAGAGAAGGAAAGGTTAGGGTCGCCGGCAGCAGCAGAGCCCGGTGAGGGAAGCCCAGGTGCGGCCGGGAGCCACACCCGACTCTCCTCCCCAAGAGCCAGACAAGATCTCTTCATCTTAGACGAATGAACTACAGGAGAGATAATTTGCCTGAGCTCGAGCTCTACCGCTGTCCAGGCCTCCAACGCTGCTGCCGCCGATGGTCCAGGTCACAATGGCTGGAGGTCTTGTCCGGGGCAAGACTGCTGCAGCGGTCCCCGCAACAGGCGTGATGGTGGTTGCAGTCCTGGTGATCTGGTGTTCCGTTCTCCACGCCCCTGGCTCCTCTGGCATGGTGGCCAAAGGTGAGCTCTCCGCTGACCCATGGGCAGGATTCTCCAGAACCTCCGATCCCTCCCCCCTCGAGCGACCTGGTTCCCACGCGGACAAGCTCATAGGGGGACACAAAGAAGGCTGGATGAGGTCAGGTGAGGGAACACTGTGCCGCTAGGGCGAAGCACTCAGGGGACTGCACACCCCGAGTCTCCTCACCAGGAGGCAGGCAAAATTGTTCATCAACAGGGAGAGTCGCATGAAAAAACACTTGCCTGTTCTCCTGGCATTGGGCCTGCCCAGAGGCCTTCGGGATGTCTCCTCCTCTCCCCCAGCGTTCCTCCTTGACCCGGCGGTTGACTGAGCAGCTTCGTCCACTCCTCGTCCAATGGGGAGTCTGGGGGTTGAGCAGGTGTGTGGGGGGGGGGGGGGCTTCCCAGCCAGTGAAGCCCGTCCTCGGACCTCCCTCTCACGGCGCCCCTCTTCGACCTGGCGGTTGAGCGCGGCAAGCAGAGCCAACCACTCCTTGTCCACCGGCATGGCTGCAGGGAAATGCCTCCATGCAGGCCCCTGGGCCGGATCATCAAGTGGCTGAACCTCCTCCATTGTCTGACAGCTCGGTGCTTGGACTGGCAGGCCCTCAGGAATTAAAGGAGGAGACACGGATAGGGGAAGGAAACAATCATTATTTGCAGCTGGAGGAGAGGTCCCAGTGGACTGCTGATACTGGGCCTCTCCCTCGGGAGACAGGCAAGATTCAATGTTAATGAATGATTTAGAATGAAAAAAATACTTGCCTGTCATCCTGGTTGATGAAATCCACAGCTGCAGATGGCAGACACTCGTCCCTTTCTGTGCCAGTGGTGACGTAGGTCCTCTTGAGGGCTTTCGGAGGAGCCATCTCCACGGTGACAGAGGTGGGCGTTCCCGGGATCAGCTCAGCAGACCTCACAGCAGCCGGAACAACAATGGCCGCTGCCAAAGAGAAGGGCTTCTACCGGCGTCTCCTCGCGGGACGACGCTGTCCTTTGTTCTCTGCAACGGACTGTGCTGGAGCGAGAGGAGGGTCGGGCGAAGCGTCACAGAGGCAGTCAGTCTGCAGATTCTTGGTCCTCCGTCTCGATGTTATGGGGAATGCCAGACCGGGGAAAGAGCGCTGGAGTGAGCAGACTGTGGAGAGCAGGTCGGCAAACTGTGGGTAGCTCCATAACCTGGGATGCACCTCCAAGATCCCAACTGCTCTGTCCAGGCTCTCCAGTTTCTCCTTCAGTCCCTGGGCAGCAAGGGCGTCATTAACGAAGTCCTGGATGAACTCGGCGGCCCATTCCTCCTCCACCGTGGGAAACCCCGCTGACGTTCCTCTTCCTCAGCGAGACCAGGGCATGATGCTCACAAAAAAACAGGTCAGTCCAGAAAAACAGTTGACTATGAAAAAAGTGATGTGTGGGTGAACCCACTAAATCCTTTTGACTGGCTGGACTATTCTGTCATAAACTCCCCGTGTGCTTTTCCACAGCGCACAGAGGAGGAGAAGGATGGATGGACTTAAATGCAGGGTTCCACCAAACACACATTTATTGACATAACACAGTTCCAAAATAAAGACTTAGAGGTAGGAAAAGATGTACACAAAATTGCTGACGCAGGAGCGAGCGGCGGGCAGATCACTGTGTACCATGGCCACAGGAAAATAATACAAATAGCACACATGCGCTCGGGAAAACGAAGAAGACTTTAGGAAGCTTAACTGACTCAGGGGACGCAAACTGGGCAACAGTCTAAGCGTAGCAGTAGAGCTGCGGAGAGAAACACTATCAGATAAGCATAGCAGCAATACTGCACAGAGAAATGCTAACCAATTTACTCACGAGCAGGAACAGTCCAAAAAGTCCAATTCTCCCAGCGAGCACAAGCCATAAGTCTTTCCATGACGTGACGGTCATACGACGGAGAATGATCATGTGACTCGTATAATGGTCCAGCGGTGTTTGACTAGCAAAGAGTTGTTTAAGTACAAACACCACTGGCCTAACAAATAGGGAACACCTGGGCAAGGCGCGGGGAAGATAATTACTGGGGCAAACAGCTGACTGTCAGAGAGACGGGGGCATGGTCGGACCAGCAAACGTTAGACAGTGCCCATCAGAAAGTGGGTCAAACGGCTGCCTAACGATCACCGGCCAGAGCAGCGGCCACAAGCAAAGAAATAAACATACAGGTGAGAAAACAAAACACAACCTATGAGCAAGAATGATCAGAACCGAGCCCGCAGGAGAACGCAGGCTCGGTTCATGGCAGCATAGTACCATTACACTACTAGTTACATAACATATAACATGTGGGAAGTCAATTCAAAAGCTTTGTCAAACAGGAAAGTTTTCAGTCTTGTCTTCAAGGCATAGAGGGTGTCTGCCTCATGGACCCAGGGTGGTAATTGGTTCCATAGAAGAGGGGCCTGATAACTGAAAGCCCTACCCCCATGGTACTTTTAGAGACCTTAGGGATGACTAGGAGTCCCGCATTCTTAGAGCGTAATAATCTGTTAGGATTAGAGGGTATGATTAATTCTTTAAAATAACGGGGATAGATTATGTATGGTTTTATATGTCGAGAGAAGAATTCAATTCAATTCAATTCAACTTTATTTATATAGCACCATTTCACAACAACAGTCATCTCATAGCACTATCAACTGTAGAGGGAACCCCCACAGTTGCAGAAAGACCCCAGCAATCAGGCGATCCCCTGTGAGCAAGCACTTGGCGACGGTGGAGAGGAAAAACTCCCTTTTAACAGGAAGAAACCTCCAGCAGAACCAGGCTCAGGGAGGGGCAGTCATCTGCTGCGACTGGCTGGGGGGTGAGAGGACAGAGAAGATGAAAAGAACAGACATGTAGAGAGCAAACAGCGCGATGGGGACTCAATCTATGGGAGAGAACGAACAGATGTTAATGACCAGCAAAAAAAAAAAAATATTTCATTGAGAGTGAAGAAAGGAGTGAGGCCCAGTGCATTATTGGAGGTCCCCTGGCTGTCTAAACCTATTAGCAGAATAACTAAGGGAGGGTTCAGAGGCACATGATCCCACCCTAATTATAGGTTACATGAAAAAGGAAGGTTTTAACCCTAATCTTAAAAAAGAGAGATTGAGTTTGACTCCCGAATCCAGATTAGAAGCTGGTTCCGCAGGAGAGGAGCTTGATAACTGAAGGCTCTGCCTCCCATTGTGCTTTTGGAGATTCTAGGTAATACAAGTAATCCTGCATTTTGGGAGCATAGTGCTCTGTTAGGATAATAGGGTAGCATCAGATCTTTTAAATAAAAAGGGGCCTGATTATTTAGAACTTTATAAGTGAGAAGAAGGATTTTAAACTTAATTCTAAACTCTATGGGAAGGTAATGAAGGGAGGCCAGAACTGGAGAGATACAGTGTGGCAAAAAAGTATTTAGTCAGCCACCAATTGTGCAAGTTCTCCCACTTAAAAGATGAGAGAGGTCTCCAGTTTTCATCATCAACTATGAGAGACAAAATGAGAAAAAAAAAATCCAGAAAATCACATTGAAGGATTTTTAATGAATTAATTGGTAAATTCCTCAGTAAAATAAGTATTTGATCACCTACAAACAAGCAACATTTCTGGCTCTTACAGACCTGTAACTTCTTCTTTAAGAGGTTCCTCTGTCCTCCACTCGTTACCTGTATTAATGGCACCTGTTTGAACTCGTTATCAGTATAAAAGACACCTGTCCACAACCTCAAACAGTCAGACTCCAAACTCCACTATGGGCAAGACCAAAGAGCTGTCAAAGGACACCAGAAACAAAATTGTAGACCTGCACCAGGCTGGGAAGACTGGATCTGCAATAGGTAAGCAGCTTGGTGTGAAGAAATCAACTGTGGGAGCAATTATTAGAAAATGGAAGACATACAAGACCATTGATAATCTCCCTCGATCTGGGGCTCCACGCAAGATCTCACCCCGTGGGGTCAAAATGATCACGAGAACGGTGAGCCAAAATCCCAGAACCACATGGGGGGACCTAGTGAATGACCTGCAGAGAGCTGGGACCAAAGTAACAAAGGGTACATCAGAAACACACTACGCCGCCAGGGACTCAAATCCTGCAGTGCCAGACGGGTCCCCCTGCTTAAGCCAGTACATGTCCAGGTCCGTCTGAAGTTTGCTAGAGAGCATTTGGATGATCCAGAAGAGGATTGGGAGAATGTCATATGGTCAGATGAAACCAAAATAGAACTTTTTGGTAAAAACTCAACTTGTCGTGTTTGGAGGAGAAAGAACACCATACCTACTGTGAAGCATGGGGGTGGAAACATCATACTTTGGGGCTGTTTTTTCTGCAAAGGGACCAGGACGACTGATCCGTGTAAAGGAAAGAATGAATGGGGCCATGTATCGTGAGAATTTGAGTGAAAACCTCCTTCCATCAGCAAGGGCATTGAAGATGAAACGTGGCTGGGTCTTTCAGCATAACAATGATCCCAAACACACCACCCAGGCAACGAAGGAGTGGCTTCGTAAGAAGCATTTTAAGGTCCTGGAGTGGCCTAGCCAGTCTCCAGATCTCAACCCCATAGAAAATCTCTGGAGGGAGTTGAAAGTCTGTGTTGTCCAGCGACAGCCCCAAAACATCACTGCTCTAGAGGATATCTGCTTGGAGGAATGGGCCAAAATACCAGCAACAGTGTGTGAAAACCTTGTGAAAACTTATAGAAAACGTTTGACCTCTGTCATTGCCAACAAAGGGTATATAACAAAGTATTGAGATGAACTTTTGTTATTTACCAAATACTTATTTTACAGAGGAATTTACCAATTAATTCATTCAAAATCCTTCAATGTGATTTTCTGGATTTTTTTTTTTTTATTTTGTCTCTCATAGTTGAGGTATACCTATGATGAAAATTGGAGACCTCTCTCATCTTTTAATTCAATTCAATTCAATTCAACTTTATTTATATAGCGCCATTTCACAACAACAGTCATCTCATAGCACTATCAACTGTAGGGGGGAACCCCCACAGTTGCAGAAAGACCCCAGCAATCAGGTGATCCCTTGTGAGCAAGCACTTGGCGACGGTGGAGAGGAAAAACTCCCTTTTAACAGGAAGAAACCTCCAGCAGAACCAGGCTCAGGGAGGGGCAGTCATCTGCTGCGACTGGCTGGGGGGTGAGGGGACAGAGAAGATGAAAAGAAAAGACATGTAGAGAGCAAACAGCACGATGGGGACTCAATCTATGGGAGAGAACAAACAAATGTTAATGACCAGCAAAAAAAAAAAAATTCATAGAGAGTGAGGAAAGGAGTGAGGCCCAGTGCATTACTGGAGGTCCCCCGGCTGACTAAACCTATTAGCAGCATAACTAAGGGAGGGTTCAGAAACACATGATCCCTCCCTAATTGTAGGCTATATCAAAAAGGTAGGTTTTAACCCTAATCTTAAAAACAGAGATCGAGTCTGACTCCCGAATCCAGATTGGCAGCTGATTCCACAGGAGAGGAGCTTGATAACTGAAGGCTCTGCCTCCCATTGTACTTTTGGAGATTCTAGGTATTACAAGTAGTCCTGCATTTTGGGAGCGTAGTGCTCTGTTAGGATAATACGGTAGTATCAGATCTTTTAAATAAAAAGGAGCCTGATTGTTTAGAGCTTTGTAAGTAAGAAGAAGGATTTTAAACTTAATTCTAAACTCTATGGGAAGCCAATGAAGGGAGGCCAGAACCGGAGAGATATGATCTCTCTTTCTAGTACCTGTTAAAACTCTTGCTGCAGCATTTTGGATCAGCTGAAGACTTTTTAAAGATGTTTTAGGACAACCTGATAATAAAGAATTACAATAATCTAATCTCGAGCTAACAAAAGCGTGGATCAGTTTCTCAGCATCACTCTGAGACAAGATGCTCCTAATCTTGGCAATATTACGCAAATGATAGAAGGCAGTCTTAGAAACAAATTTAATATGTGAATTGAAGGACAAATCCTGATCAAAAATAACTCCAAGGTTCCTCACAGAGCTATTAAGAAAAAGAGTAACTGCATCCAAACTGAAAGTTTGATTTGGAAAGGAATTTCTAAGGTTTTTTGGACCAACAAGAATGACTTAAGTCTTATCAAAATTTAATAGCAGGAAATTACAAGTCATCCAAGCTTTGATTTCCTTAAGACAGGCCTCTAACTTGGCTAATTGATTACTGTCATCTGGCTTCATTGACAGGTATAATTGTGTGTCATCTGCATAACAATGAAAATGTATACAGTGCTTTCTAATAATGTTGCCTAACGGAAGCATATATAAACTAAAAAGAGTCGGGCCTAGCACAGATCCCTGTGGAACTCCGTGACTGAGCTTTGAGTTGGAAGAAAACTCATTACTGACATGAACAAATTGGAACCGATCAGATAAATAAGATTTAAACCATTGCAATGAAGTTCCATTAACTCCAACATAGTGTTCTAATCTATCAAATAGAATATTATTATCAGTAGTATCAAAAGCTGCACTAAGGTCTAAAATGACAAGTACAGAAACAAGTCCATTAGCAGATGCGATAAGGAGGTTATTAGTGACCTTCACTAAAGCTGTTTCAGTACTATGATGGATTCTTAACCCAGAATGAAACTCTTCAAATAAACCATTTCCCTGCAAGTGATCAAATAATAAGCGAATTTGCATCTCGGCTCGCGCAAAGCATCATGGGAACCTGGCTACCAAACATGCTCTATCGATACATTTAATTTATAGAATGTTCCTGATCTGTGAGCATATTGCATGTGTAGGGGTCTTCCTGGTTGTACCTGCAAACGCAAGGATAAACTAGTTATGCTTGCATTCGCAGCCACGTTGCAGAAATTGGCCAAAATGGCCCCACTGTATGTATGCTGACATAGCAGATTTTTTGTTGTCAAAGGACCAAGCACCCTTACTTGCGAGACTCCGAAATGACTACAAAGAAGGTAAGCAAGTGGTTTGACAGCTCAACTTTGGTTTTATCTTTTTAAGTAAATTTCACTACAAGGCATAGCCTGCTTACTTAGCTCTATAGGTCAATACTACTATAGTTTAAGTACCACACGTTTTCAATGATTTGCAATTTTATTTTATACCAGCCTACTTATCAATGGCCTTAATTACATGTGTGTGTAGATCAAGCTTCATTACCAATATACAGATAACTATATCCTAGATCCAGGCCTGCCTGTCCGTACGTACTACTTCAGGGTTTAGACTCGTGTCAATTAGGCTAGAACTTGAACAATACACAACACTGTTTATTTGTTATAATGTAGACTTACTGCTTTAATCCAACAATTACGTTTGTCCGGATCCTTCACCTCCGTGGGAAATGTATATAACGTGAATGGCGGTGGACATGTGCACACGCTGGTCCCGAAGTTACACGCATGTATGCTCCAAGTTTTTCTTTTTCCACCACTCTAGATGATACATGTTGTTCCACACTTCACTATGGCAAAATGTGCACCTGGCATAACGGAGATTTAAAGCTTGAAGCAGTCTTTAAGCGGCAATTGTTCAGGTGTGACAGTACTGTCTCTATACAAAAGCAAAGCAGCTACCGGGATGTTTGGTAGTCATAAACTTTCAACTCACATAGTCCGCACATGCGCACCTGTAATGTGAAAGTTGCTTATTGCGTAGCAACAACTCTTTCTAAGATTTTTGAAATGAAATGCAGATTAGAGATTGGTTTATAGTTAGCTAAAACTCCTGGATCCAGCATTGACTTTTTTAGTAAGGGTTTAATTACAAAAGTTTTAAAAGCCTGTGGCACATGGCCTAATGTTAATGAAGAATTGATTTTTTGAAGAAGAGAGCTAACAGCAAATGGGAGACTTCTTTAAATAACCTGGTAGAAATAGGGTCTAAAAGACAAATTGGAGGCTTGGATGGGGAAATTATTTTATCTAACTCTAAAAGGTCAATTGGAGTAAACTCATCGAAACAGATACCAACTGAAGGAGTTGTAGTAGTTACTGTATTTAAGTTAATGGTGGGAAGAATCTGATTTTATCTCTGATAGATGAAATTTTATTATTGAAAAAGTTCATAAAATCTGACTAGTGAGGTCTAAGGGAATGCTGGGATATACAGAGTCCTGACTCTTTGTCAGCCTGGCTACAGTGCTGAAAAGAAACCTGAGATTATTCTTGTTCTCCTCTATTAATGCAGAATAATAACTTGTTCTAGCTTTTCTAAGAGATTTTTTTTTTTATAAATTAAAAGGTGATTCTTCCAAGCTAAACAGATTCCATCTAATTTAGTGGAGCACCATTTTCCTTTTAATTGATGAGTCTTCTGTTTTAAGCTACGAGTTTCTGTGTTGAACCAAGAAGTTAAAAAAATCTCTGATTAGACTTTTTCTTTTTTAACCCTCGTGCGGTCCCCGGGGGTCAACCCAACCCCCTCCTTGCATCTTGTCCTAGTGCCCCCTAGCGGTCTGGGGTCGAGACGACCCCCACCACCAAAAACCGGAAATTTAATCCTGTACATTGGCAACCCCCCCTACCCTGTCCAGCTTATCCTAGCGCCCCCTAGCGGTCTGGGGGGGTCGAGAAGACCCCACCACCACCACCAAAAACCGGAAACCCATCTGCTATATCTTGGAGAGGGGTCCACCCTAGCCCCCTCCATCTTATCCTAGCCCCCCCTAGCGGTCTGGGGGGGTCGAGAAGACCCCACCACCACCACCAAAAACCGGAAACCCATATGCTATATCTTGGAGAGGGATCCACCCTACCCCCCTCCATCTTGTCCTAGCGCCCCCTAGTGGTCTGGGGTTGTGACAACCCCCTACCACCACCATCTCTAAATGTAATCTGAAGCCTAGCCCTATGGGGTTGTGATGACTCCCTACCACCACCAAATGACTTGATCACGCGAAGCGGACGCGATACTTGGGACTCATACATGGATGAGCAATGACGTTTGGGACTAAAAAAAATAAAAATCCCCCATGGCCTGAAAATGACTCAATCGCGTGAAGCGGACGCGATACTCAGGACCCATACACGGACGAGCGATGATGTTTGGGACGAAAAAAAAAAATCCCCCATGACCTGAAAATGACTCGATTGTGTGAAGCAGACACGATACTTAGCCCCCGCACCCACGGCCATCCTTCATGAAACAGGGCCGCTGTACCAGGGTCCAGTCGTGAACTTGCCCTTCGCCTGCGAGGATGGGCGAAAGGAAGTCGCGTTACTAAGGGTCCCTTGCGTCAGGTCCGTGACTGCCAGAAGAGAGAGGTGACGGTAGACGGAAAAAAAGAGATTAAAATACAATTAAAGGTAATAATCCTCAGGAGATTGAAGAGAGCTAATCACAGACCAACGACACGACAGCCAGTAACACCCAAAGTGACGATACATTACTACCACCACCACTCTTCCCCAGCATTCTCCCCCAACCCCTCTTCACTGGTGCGTCTTTCTCCCCGGTTACCAATGTTCTGGCCCAGAGGAATCTTTGAACTGCCCCCCACTACTGACTCTGAAGATCCTGTAAGCATAAAACGCAGGATTAAGTTTATACCAAAGCCAATTTGCCACTCTAACCCCTGTCTATGCTTTCTCTCCACAGGGTTGCCAGATTCTCTCTGCACTGTACATATTTGCACCATTACACCACATTCCAAATTATTATGCAAATAGGATTTTAGTGTCATAAACGTTCATTTTTTTTGTTTTTCAGTTAAATTCGTGGATGGTATTGTGTCTCAGGGTTCTTTGGATCACTGATATCAGTCTCAGACACCTGTCGTAATTAGTTTGCCAGGTGATCCCAATTAAAGGAAAACTACTTCAGAAGGATATCCCACATTATTAAGCATGCTACAGGCTTCAAGCAATATGGGAAAGAAAAAGGATCTCTCTGCTGTCAAAAAGCATCAAATAGTGCAATGCCTTGGACAAGGTATAAAAACATTAGATATTTCACGAAAACTTAAACGTGATCATTTTACTGTGAAGAAATTTGTGGCTGATACAGAGCACAGACAGGTCCGTGCAGATAAAGGCATGATGAGGAAGGTTTCTGCCAGACAAATTCATCGGATTAAGAGAGCCACTGCTAAAATGCCATTACAAAGCAGCAAACAGGTATTTGACGCTGCTGGTGCCTCTGGAGTCCCACAAACCTCAAGGTGTAGGCTCCTCCAGAGGCTTGCAGTTGTGCATAAACCTACTATTCAGCCACCCCTAACCAATGCTCACAAGCAGAAATGGTTGCAGTGGGCCTAGAAATACTTGAAGACTAATTTTCAAACAGTTTTGGTTACTAATGAGTGCCGTGCAACACTGGATGGTCCAGATGGATGGAGTAGTGGATGGTTGGTGGATGGCCACCATGTCCCAAGAAAAGGCTACAACATCGTGGGCTGCACGGTGGCGCAGTGGTTTAGCACTGTGGCAGCACAGTTTTACCCTTGGCCGGGGGATCGCGGGGATCATGAGATCGTGGGTTCGATTCCAGCCCCCGACCAACAGTGAGCTATGTGGAGTTTGCATGTTCTCCCCGTGTTGCGTGGGTTTACTCCGGGATTTCTCCGGTTTCCTCCCGCATACCAAAAACATGTAGGTTTAGGGCGCTCGCGCACGCAGCGACCAGCAGCCGGTGGCTTGTCACCAGACTGCAAACCAAGTCTACCTACGGGTACAAATAAGTAACAAAAAAAAAAAAAAAAAAAAAAAAGAGAATATGTATGGGCACATAATCATACCATGTAGGATAACTAAATAGACGGTTATGCTGTTTCATCCCACCTAGCAACAATGCTCTGCACTGTGTGTGTTTATATATTTACATACTTATTCCATCTAGCTACAATGCTCTGCACTGGGTGTGTTTATATTTATATATCTATATATTTATTCCATCTAGCTACAATGCTCCGCACTGTGTTTTTATATATCTACATATTATTCCATCTAGCTACATTGCTCCGCACTGTGTGTGTTTATATACTTGCATATTTATTCCACCTAGCTGCAATGCTCCATACTGTGGGTGTTTATATATTTACATATTTATTCCATCTAGCTACAATGCTCTGCACTGTGTGTTCATATATTCATATATTTATTCCATCCAGCTACAATGCTCTGCACTGTGTGTCTGTGTGTGTGTGTGTGTATATATATATTTTATAGTAATATGTACATATGTATATTAGCTGCTCTTGCTTGCTTTTTTTGCCTTCTGATTGTTGCTCTGAGTGTTGCTATCCCTGTGCTGTTGCAATCCTGGAATTTCCCCGTTGTGGGACTAATAAAGGCTTATCTTATCTTATCTTATCTTATCAGCAAGGAGGTGGTGGAGTCATCTTTGGCTGGAATCACGGGGAGAGAGCTGGTAGGCCCCTTTAGGGTCCCTGAACGTGTGAAAATGACCTTGGCAAAGTAAATAGAGTTTCTGACTGACCACTTTCTTCCATGGTACAAAAAGAAGAACTGTGCCTTCCGTAGAAAATTATCTTCATGCATGACAATGCCCCGTCTCATGCTGCAAAGAATACCTCGGTGTCATTGGCTGCTATGAGCATAAAAGGAGAGAAACTCATGGTGTGGCACCCATCCTCCCCTGACCTCAACCTTATTGAGAACCTTTGGAGCATCCTCAAGAAAAATATCCATGAGGGTGGGAGGCAGTTCACATCAAAAGAGCAGCTGTGGGAGTCTATTCTGACATCTTGCAAAGAAATTCAAGCAGAAACTCTCTAAAAACTCACAAGTTCAATGGATGCAAGAACTGTGACCGTTATATCAAAGAAGGGTTCCTATGTTGACATGTAACTTGTCCTGTTAGGTGTTTTTGATTGAAATAGCTTTTGATTTCAGTAAATATGTCCTCCTAATGATGTAAATTCAACAAATGACCATTTTCAGTTCTTTACAACCAATAAAAATTTTTGAAACTCTGTTGTGCATAATAATATGGAACAGTGCATTTTCAATTGTTTTTTTATTTTTGCCAAAAATAGTTATCATTGGGAGGTTTGTTCAATAAAATTTAAATTATGCTCTAACAGTTGATGACTTGAAAATAATACTGACTGTCATTTACATTGACTATTTAAGAAAATCAGAAACAAATATCATTTGCATAATAATTTGGAATGCGGTGTATTGAATATTTCTTAACTTATAAGTAACTTAAACCAACTGATGCTTAGCATGTTGCTGACATTCACAAGTTATATGCAACAATAGTCAGACTTCTGCATAGCACAGTCATGTCAAACTGCCGTTGCTTCCTGATTCATGAATCCTAGGTGTGCAGAGATCATCTCTGTTCAACTGAGATGATTCTCTCCTCCAGAGACCAGGCAGGGGGCGTCACCGACCTGGCAGAGCTGTCAAATCTATCATGTCAGTCACGCCTAAAACAGCTAATGTGACTCGTCAGGAATATAACAGTTGTCACAACCTGGCTCAAAGGCACGCAAACTGATGGCGATAAAAAAAAGTTTATTTTCAATAAACTGGGAAAAAAAACAAAACAAGATAATGCATGGAGTATGCATTTGCTGGGAGGCACAGCCAACAGGAAAGTGTTATTTATCATGGAAAACAGCTTCAGGAGATCAGCTGATTAAATCCTCCTCCTCCGGTGTTCTGACATTTTGGCAAATCTATCAGAACAACACTGGACAGCTGATGGTACAGACTTCAGTCACCCCGACAGGTCCCGTTATACGAACAAATATGTGTGTATGTTTGTATGCGCTGCAGGCAGAGAGCTCTGTATGGATTTTTCCTGTGAACCACTGCTGCAAATGTACCATTTGATCCGCAAATACGAGACGTATCAGCCATACGCCGGATACATCGGAAACTTTTCAGCATGCTGAAAATTAATTTTCAGAGGAGCTCAGCAAACTTTGCCTTAGTGTGCTTCAGCATTCTTCAGCGTGCTCTTAACTTAGACAAAACTTAGCCATAACTGATTCGACGTACGCCACTGTATTCTCCAAATTTTTCATATGTTTTGGCTGCCACAATCATCGAGGTGTGACAGGGTCTTAACCAAGGCAACAGCAAGACATCAAAGCACATTCGCCAGCCTGACACTTACAAGCAACAGTACTTTTAAACCTTTGGGGAAACAATAGTGGATCTGCAGCTCAATGAACATGTGTGGAGGGGAATGGAGCTCCACAACAAAAAGGTAAAGATTTTAAAAGCTATAATTTTAAAGTTAGTTATCTTTAACATGCTAGGTGTGGATGGCCCTATAGGCTATTTTTATGGTGTTTGGTATGAGTGTATATATTCATACATATATATACAGTATATATATATACTGTATATATATATGCATGTGTGTAAGAAATGTGTGTGTGTGTGTGTGTGTGTGTGTGTGTGTGTGTGTGTGTGTGTGTGTGTGTGTGTGTTTTCCGCGCATATGTCCTGAACCATTTGCCGGACTGGCCTCAGATTTGATACGTGTTGTGCTGAGATTATGAGGGTGTACATCCCCAAATTTCAGCCTCTCCGGATATGCTGCCGGATATGCGGCAGCACAGTTTATCCTTGGCCGGGGGATCGTGGGGATCGTGGGATCGTGGGTTCGATCCCAGCCCCCGACCAACAGTGATCTGTGTGGAGTTTGCATGTTCTCCCCGTGTATGCGTGGGTTTACTCCAGGATTTCTCCGGTTTCCTCCCACATGCCAAAAACATGCAGGTTAGGTTAATTGGAGACTCTAAAGTGGGCCTAGGTGTGAATGTGTGTATGAATGGTTAAGGGATAGCGCCGTATCGTGGCTGCTTCATCCATCCAGGTGGTGGATGACCCTCAATTTCCCCTCTGGGGATCAATAAAGTATACTAAATCTAAATCTAAAAAATATGTGGAAGTTTAGGAGGGGAAATCTTTAATGAACATCCATAGGGGAGCTATGGGCATTCTTCTTCTTCTTTTAGATTTGATTGGCAGTTGGCAACAAGCTCACAAGTGCACTACCGCCACTGACTTGATTATCATCACTCTATTTCTCTGTATAAGGAGTTCATATAAGGAGTTCTGAACAACTTCTTATGTGTGAAAAAATTTTCCGTCCTTGGACGTTAACCCTCAAGTTGTCCCGTTCAAAGCTATGGCATCATAGACACACAGATGTTGCCATGGTTGCTGTTGCCAAGCAGACACATCATCAAAGATCAAAGGCAGGCATCACTGAACATGTGGTGACGTCAAAGATCAAAGGCAAGTTTAACCATGGTTGCTGTTGCCATGGTTACCATGTCAAAGATCAAAGGCAGGCATCATCATGCTTACTGTTGCCATGATAAAAGTAACTTTCTACTGGCATGCAGAAATGCTTGCTGACACTTGCTTTCTATGGGCATGCAGAAATACTTGCTTATACTTGGTTTCTACGGGTATGCACTAGTATATATAAATACAAGGAATCTCTCACATGTCCCTCAAACCATTTGTCAGACTGGCCTCAGATTTTATAAGTGCTTTGCTGAGGATACGAGGATGTGCATCCCCAAATGTCAGCCTCCCTGGATATGTGGAAGTTTTGGAGGGGAAATCTTTAATGAATGTCCCTAGGGGCACTATGTAGTTAGTTCAGGGAGTTGTTGTTGTTGTTGTTGTTGTTGTTGTTCTTCTTCTTCTTCTGCTTCTTCTTCTTCTTCTTCTTCTTCTTCTTCTTCTCTTGGTTACTGGCGGATAGCAAACAACTGAAAGGTGCATACCACCACCTACTGTACAAGAGTGTGCAACATTATGTCATTTGAGCCCGACCCCTAAATTCTATGACTTAATCCTATGTTATTTAAAAAAAAGAGAAAAAAGCCCTTCTCATGATTCTTAGTGCCTTTCCATCTCTTCCCAGAATCCCAGATGAATCCCATTCCCTACCAGCCTTTCGAACTTCATTTTTTATTCTCTCTCTTTCATTTCCATACTTGTGACACTGTAATAAGATGTGCTCTACATTTTCTTTTACTCCACATTCTCTACATTTGTCACTTTGACTTTTCCCAATGGTGAATAAAGTGTCGTTTAAACCTGTATGATCCAGTCTGAGTCTTGCCATAATGATGTCTTTCCTCTTGTTTGTTGTTTTATAATTCTTTATTGCAATAGATTGTTGCATTTTGTAATACAATCTGCCTTTATGATCTTCATCCCGTCTTTTTTGCCATAGCTCCTTTTTAACCTTTTTTCTTGATTACTGCTTTCCCTTCACCTTTTCCAAGAGACAATGGTATGGTTATTTCTTTCCCAAGTGCACTTTTTGCTAATTTGTCTGCACAGTCATTCCCTTTCAACTCTTTGTGTGCAGGAACCCAACAAAACTGAACATCTCCACCACTCCTGTGTACCCTAAATAAACTGTGATATAGCTCAATCACCAAGTCTTCACTTGTAGATTTTAGTGTCTGTGTGGGTGACACACATGGTGGGCTCACATTTCCACAGAGATATGACTGCATGCGTATTGGGGGTTTCACGTCTGGAAGGACAAAGGACTCGAATCTGCAGAAGATAACGAGGAGGTGTGAGATTTGTCTTTTTGTCCCACAGAAGATGCCCC
This sequence comes from Pholidichthys leucotaenia, assembly GCA_020510985.1. NCBI lineage: Eukaryota > Metazoa > Chordata > Actinopteri > Cichliformes > Pholidichthyidae > Pholidichthys > Pholidichthys leucotaenia. The sequence continues at coordinate 174,159,906 of CM035836.1, forward strand.
AGAGGGATTTCCGGTTCATCAAGGAATGAGAGACAATGGTGAAGGTTCAAAGGGATACTTTGTGACTGTATGTTTACTGAAGCACCATGTGACTTGAGTTCTGATGCTGGAATCATATAAAAGGGTGATGTGATATGATTCTTCCTCTTCTTCCTGCTTTGAGAATGCTAGACGATGTGTTCTGTCAATAAAGCTGAACCTGAGAACTAAACTCAGCCTCATCATTCGAGCACATCCTCTACACTGGTGACCTACGACAGAGAATGAGCAGACAGAATTCTCCCGAGCGGGGCTCGGCAGAAGCCAGCCTGATGGCCGCCTCCACGATCCGGCTGCCCGATTTCTGGCAGCACAGCCCGCGCTCATGGTTTAGCGCAGTCGAGGGCGCAGTTCAACCTCTGGAGAATCTCCAACGACGACACAAGATTCTACCATGTGGTAGCGAAGTTGGACAGCAACACGGTCCAGAGAGTGGAGGATCTGGTTAATCATCCACCAGACAGCGACAAGTACAGCGCATTGAAGGATGCGCTGATCAGCCATTTCACCCCTTCGGTCCAACAGCGAGCAGAGGGGCTCCTGACGTTGACGGAGTCAGAGAACGATAGACCTGCGGACCTGATGGTGAAGATGCTGAGGCTGAAAGACTCTGAGGATGGCGAATTCATTTTCGCCCACCTTTTCCTTCGGACCCTGCCGCCAACAGTGAGAGTGGCCCTGGCAGAGTCGCCCCAATTAGCCAGGCGAGACTACCATGGGCTGAGCAAAGAGGCGCAGCGGCTTGTCGACGCCCGCAAACGGAACGCGGTTTCGGCCGCGGCAGCTAGCCCAGGAACGGCGTCCAGAGACAGCGCAGATCCAGTGGTCGCGGCGCCAGACGCACCAACGACGGCGGCGATGGGGACCAGGCGGCGTGGAGCGGAGGACGGCCGGTGCTTCTACCACCACCGTTTTGCAGAGAGGGTGCACAAGTGCGTCCCGCCGTGCAACTTCAACCGCCTGGGAAACGCCAAGACCGAGGGCCGGTAGCAGCTGCGACCCTCGGCGACGAGAACAAGCTGCTTTACCTGACGGATGCACACTCGGGGAAACAGTTCCTCGTGGACACAGGCTCCCAGCTGAGTTTCGTCACACCCACCTACGTGGAACGGCTGATGCCGTCTAAAGCTCCCTGGGTGTCAGTGTCAGCAGCGAACGGCTCCACGATTAAAACGTTCGGTGAGAGGACCATGCTTCTGTCCTTACAGGGCCGTTCATTTGAGTGGACTTTTATTGTAGCAGCAGTCAGTTTCAACATGTTAAGGGCTGATTTTTTGTGCTCACATGGTTTATTGGTTGACCTTGCAAATAGACATCTGATTAATGCATTAATGTCTTTTCATTCTATCCCCTGCACAGCTCGGGTGGCCCCGCCGACTGCACATGCCAGCGTCTCAGCTGCGGGTGGTAAGTTTCACACATTGCTCGCTCGGTTCCCAGCACTCACAGTCCCCACGTTTTTGGCGACGGTGGCTAAACATGGGGTGGAGCATTTTATCACCACCACCGGGCCTCCCGTCTTTGCAAAAGCTCGGCGCTTGGACCCAGCTAAACTGGCCATCGCGCGCGAGGAGTTCACTAATCTGGAAAAACTGGGCATTGTTAGACGCTCCCAAAGCCCCTGGGCTTTGCCGCTACACATGGTCCCAAAAGCTGATGGCTTGTGGCGACCTTGCGGCGATTTCCACAGGTTGAACAACGTTTCAGCACATGACCGCTACCCGATTCCGCACATTCAGGATTTTTCTGTTCATTTGGCGGGGGCGCGCATTTTTTCTAAAATAGACTTGGTGCGCTGTTACCACCAGGTTCCAGTGCGCACGCAGGATGTACCCAAAACAGCGGTTATAACTCCTTTCGGCCTTTTTGAGTTTTTGCGCATGCCTTTTGGCCTCAAGGGGGACGCGCAGACTTTCCAACGCATGATGGATGCAGTTTTACGCAACCTCCCTTTCGTGTTCGTTTATTTGGACGATATTTTAGTAGTCAGCACGTTCGAAGGCGAACACGAAAGCCACCTCACAGCAGTTTTTCGGAGGCGGGCAGAGCACGGGTTAATAGTTAACCCAGTGAAGTGCCAGTTTGGGGTGGCGCAGATTGATTTTTTGGGGCATCGCGTTTCGGCAGAAGGAGCGGTTCCTCTGCCCGATAAGGTGCGCGCAATAACAGACTTTCCGCAACCCCAAACGGTCAAGGTGCTACAGGAGTTTCTGGGGATGGTTAATTTTTACAACCGGTTCCTCCCAAGAGCAGCACGGCTCATGCAGCCATTGTACACTGCGTTAAAAAAAAACAAAAGCCCGCAAATAAAGTTGAATGGTCTCCGGAGCGGGAGCGCGCTTTTGCCCAGGTCAAATCAGCCCTGGCAAACGCAGTTTTGTTAGCACACCCAGTTCCAATGGCCCGCATGGCGCTCACCACTGACGCTTCCGATGTAGCAGTGGGGGCGGTAGTTGAACAGTTTGTGGCAGGTACCTGGCAACCTCTCGCGTTTTTCAGCAGGACTTTGCGCGATAGTGAGCGTAAATACAGTGCGTTTGACAGGGAGCTTTTGGCCCTACACTTGGCCATCCGCCATTTTCAGTTCTGGTTGGAAGGGCGACGTTTCACCGCGTTTGTGGATCACAAACCGCTAACGTTTGCGATGGCCAAAATTTCAGAACCCTGGTCAGGCCGGCAACAAAGGCAACTAGCCACAATATCGGAGTTCACCACTGATATTCAGCATGTCGTGGGTAAACACAATGTTGTGGCAGACTGTCTCTCGCGCGCGGTAGCAACACCAAGCCCCATGGGGGCAGACTCTGTAGCCATGGCCGCGGGCCCGGGCAGCGACGCGGGAGCGCGCGCAGCCCCGGTCTGTGTTGGGTTAGATTATGCAGCCATGGCCGCGGAGAAGGTTAATGACGCGGACGTGCACGCGCTCCAGTCTGGACCAACAGGGTTAAGGCTGGAGCACAGGGTGCAGCAAATTGGTATGCCCCCACTAATCTGCGATGTCTCCACGGGACGGCCCCGTCCCGTGGTGCCAGCCGCGTGGCGTCGCCGCGTTTTTGACTCGGTCCATTCTCTCGCGCACCCGGGGGTGCGCACATCGATTAAGTTGGTGGGGGAGAAATTTGTTTGGCCCGGGTTGCGCAAACAGGTCAAGGAATGGGCGGCGGCCTGCGTAGCGTGTCAGCGAGCCAAAATACACAGACACACTAAGGCTCCGTTAGAACCTTTTCACATCCCCGCTAAGCGTTTTGATCACGTGCATGTTGACTTGGTGGGCCTGCTCCCACCATCACACGGGCACACACATCTTTTGACGATGGTGGATCGCACCACGCGTTGGCCAGAGGTGATTCCTCTGACATCAACCACAGCGGAAGAAGTTGCGCGAGCATTTTTAGCAGCGTGGGTTGCACGTTTCGGTGTACCGTCGAACATAACGTCCGACAGGGGTCCCCAATTTATTTCAGAACTATGGTCATCGATGGCCCGCAGCTTGGGGGTGAAGATTCATTGCACTACCGCGTATAACCCCCAGGCTAATGGTTTATGCGAACGCTTTCACAGGTCATTGAAAGCAGCCCTCAGAGCGTCGCTGACGGATACAAATTGGGTGGACAAACTTCCATGGGTTTTATTGGGGTTGCGTTCTGCACCTAAGGAAGATTTGCATGCCTCCCCAGCTGAGTTAGTCTTTGCACAGCCTTTCCGTTTGCCGGGGGAATTTCTCCCTGATAAACCCGCACCAAATGGCCCCCCTGCTCAGCCGTGGCAGAGCGACTCGGGAACAAACACACTCCCTGGCCCGGTCCATCACAGTTTCCCACACGTTTTTGTGCCAAGGCTTTAAAAAATGCAGAGTTTGTTTTTGTTAGACATGATGCTCAGCGTCCAAGTTTGCGACCGTTTTATGACGGACCGTTCAGAGTGCTGGAGACCGGGCAGAAGCATTTTCTGCTAGATTTAGGGGGAAGAAGGGAGTTGATTTGCATAAACAGGCTCAAACCCGCTTTTGTTTTGGCTGATGAGCAAGTGCAGCTCGCGAGCTCCCCCCCCCCCCCCCCCCCCCGCCGTGGCAGGCCGCCGAAAGGACATTCTCCAGACTCTTCACAGAAACGTGCTAACAGCTTTAATCCACAGATGCAGAGAGATGCTGCAGGGGTAGCAAAGCCAGGTTGCAGCAGATTCGGCAGAAGGTTAAAACCCAGGCAGTTGGTGGATTGATTAGTGATATGTGGAGTGTTTTGTGTTTTCCTTTTTTTTTTTTTATGCCATGCATGTTTTGCCCTTAATAGACGTTTGGGGGGGGGGGGGTAGTGTGGGTGACACACATGGTGGGCTCACATTTCCACAGAGATATGACTGCATGCGTATTGGGGGTTTCACGTCTGGAAGGACAAAGGACTCGAATCTGCAGAAGATAACGAGGAGGTGTGAGATTTGTCTTTTTGTCCCACAGAAGATGCCCCAGAGGGATTTCCGGTTCATCAAGGAATGAGAGACAATGGTGAAGGCTCAAAGGGATGCTTTGTGACTGTATGTTTACTGAAGCACCATGTGACTTGAGTTCTGATGCTGGAAACATATAAAAGGGTGATGTGATATGATTCTTCCTCTTCTTCCTGCTTTGAGAATGCTAGACGATGTGTTCTGTCAATAAAGCTGAACCTGAGAACTAAACTCAGCCTCATCATTCGAGCACATCCTCTACATCGGTATGTTTTTTTTAGAGCTGCAAGTGAATCTGTGCACACCACCACCTGGTCCAGTCTGACCTCCTCCACCCACTGCAAACCAATAATTATTGCCACCATCTCTGCTGTAAACACAGATGTATTGTTGGAGAGTCTTTTTGAGATGGTTACTTTGAACTCTGGAATGTATACTCCAACTCCAACAGACTCCACTTTGTTCTTTGAACCGTCAGTAAAGAGCTGTAAGTAGTTAGAGTAATTGTTCCGTAGGTAAATGCTTGTTTTAACACCAGCTTCACTCATATGCCAATCCTTTATCCTCATTAGCAGACTAATGTCTACGTCTTTTCCCGGAAACAGCCAAGGGGGAACATTACTCACTGAACTGGTGTTAGCTATATCAATAGTGTCTAGTCCATACATTCTGGCTTTTCTTTCAATTATCCACCCAAACCCGTGTGCCTGGAAGTTAGAATATTCCCAGCAGTTTTGTAGTGTTGTTTTTGAAATATTTGCTTCCTCACTTCTTTTCAGCTTGACCCAGTATGATAATGCAAGTTTATCTCTTCTCAAATCCATTGGCATTTCTCCTGCTTCAATTAAAACTGCATTGTTTGGTGTTGTTTTGTTGGCTTCAATGCACAGGCAAAGCGCTCTATGCTGCATTCTGTCTATTTTTTCCAGAGTCGTCTTTGCTGCTGCTCCATAATTCATGCATCCATAGTCTATTGTCAGTCTCATTAGTGCTCTGTAAATGTCAATTAATGCCTGTTTATCTGCACCCCATTCATCTCCAGCTACAGCTTTTATGAGATTAATGACTGTTTTGCACTTTGACTCCAGATTTTCAACATGAACTCTCCATGTGTATGCACTATCAAACCACAATCCTAGATATTTGAACTCACTGACTTTATCTATTGGTTGATTACATAATGTTAATGGTTCTGTACCAGCTCTGCGTTTTTTGTGGAAATCATTTAGCAGGTTTTACTGTTTGGAAATTTAAATCCCGACTCATGTGAACACTTTTTTCACTTCTCTATTGCTTTCCTGATGGTTTTGAACACAAATTTCTAATTTCTTCCCCTCGTCCATATGGCTCCATCATCTGCATATAGTGCTGTTTTGATGGATCCCTCTTGATCCTCAAACATGTCATTAATCATTATGTTGAATAAAACTGGGCTTATCACACTCCCCCGAGGAAAAAACATTTTGTATTTCAAAGTCAGTAGAAACTTCTGATCCTACTTTAACCCTAATTGTCCTGTGAGTTAAAAAATCCATTATCCAATTATACATCCTACCACCAATGCCCATTTTATTCAGTTTGATAAGAAGTCCATCCCTCCGCAGTGAGTCATTAACCTTTTAAAAATCCAGATAAACTATAACCATTACTTCTTTCATTTTGAGAGTCTTCAGTATCATTACTTACCCTAACTAAAGCATCCACTGTGGATCTTCCACATATAAAACCATTCTGATAAGTTGTTTATTAATCGTCTTTGCTCTAGTACATATGAGAGACTTAAACTAACACCTTCTCCATCCATTTCCCTAAGTGTGATGTTAATGCTATTGGCCAGTAGTTGTCTGGATGAGCTGGATCTTTCCCTGGCTTATTAAATGGTAAAATTACAGTCTTTTTCCACCCACTTGGGATAAGCCCCTCCTTCCATATTCTGTTAAACAATTTCAGCACCAGTTCCATTGATTGCATAAGCAACTGCCGGAACATAGCATAGATTAATTGATCATATCCTGGATCTGTGTATCCACTATCTTGCAAAGCTCTCTTAGCTTTGACATTTTGAGCTCGAGGTCTAATGCAGTCATGTCTTCTTTCACTTCCTTTTTTAAGTTTGCATTTTTTCTGAGTTTATGCTCCCTTTGCTGTCTATGACTCTCACCAAGATGTTCTCCTCTATGCACTGCTGCAAATGCTCTACCTAGGACTTCTGTCTTTTCTTTGTCTGATACAGCCATCTTGTCCCCATCCACTAGAGCTGGGACTTTAACTGATACCCTTTTCCCACTCATTTTTTTAAACATACCCCAGACATCACCTAGTTCTGTTTTCCTACCAAGGGTGGAACAAAATTCTCTCCATGCTGACCTTTTCCTGTTTTTAATAATCCTTCGAGCCACTGCCCTTTTCTTTTTATAATCTATTAAATTTTCACTATTCATATTCTTCCTCAGCTCTCTGAATGCCTTGTTTCGCTCTTTTACTGCAATACTACATTCCTCATTCCACCAGGGTACAACCTTCTTCCTACCCTGTGTTGTTTTCTTAGTTATATTTGCTATTGCAGCACTCAGAATATGATTGGTTACCTACTTTAACACTCTTCTATGCCACCTTCTAATGTTACCAAATGACATGACTGTACACAGTATTGCCTAATTTTTCCCCAATCAGCCTTGTCAAAACACCATCTTGTAAAACATCTTCCCTCTTGTATACATACTTCAGTTTTAATGACTGTAAGTATTGGGGAGTGATCACTTCCCATAGTTGTCCTGTTCAAAACCGTCCATTCACAGGTGCTCACTAAAGAATCAGATACGAGAGTCAGGCTGATGCATAATGATGTGGCCCTATGCACATCCACCCTGCTACCTTCACCACTGTTGAGACAAATTAGCGATCTTTCATTTAACATCTCTTCCTCAACATTTCCATTGTTATCTGTATGTGTGCTTCCCCACAAGCTATTACGGGCATTAAAGTCTCCATACTATACCTCTTTCATATGCCCTTCCCCTGCCATGACACTGAAAGTATCTGCTGTTAACTTCCTACATGGGTTGTAATAATTAATCAGCTTAATATTTCCTTGTCCATTTGGCCTACATATTTCAATAATATTACACTCTATATCCTCAGGGGAGGGACTCACCCTATATGCCAGGCCATCTTTAATGAAAGTGGCACATCCTCCTCCATTTACACTGTTAATTCTATCCTGTCTGATTGAACTATATCCTGGAATGACAAAATCTAAGTGAGGCTGAAGCCATGTCTCCTGTACACATACTACCTCTGGAACAACTTGTAGTTCATAAAGATACTTCTTGAGTTCTTGTCCGTTTGCTATAAGACTCCTCGCATTCCACTGTAGTATGTGTAGTACCATGTTCAGATATTAAGTTTCAACACATGGCTCCCCATTTTCAGCTGTCAATAAACAATGAATCTGGTTGGCTTTGATATCTTTCACCTCGAGGAATCTTCCTGCTGCTTCCACAATGGTTTTGATTCTGTCACTTTTCTTCTTTAGCTGTGCTGCGGCATTAATGGTGTGGCAGATAAAAGCTACAAAGTTTGTCCTCTTAACTATAAATGTGTCATCATCCATTTTGCATTTGTGAACACAAAAATTCCTTGCAGTGGCATGATCTCGTGCTTTTGTGGGATTTGTTGATGGCTGTGCTTCCCTTTGAACTGAACTTCTTTGAGGAAGGCCTGTTGTGTTTCTAGCCATTCCTGCCTCTCTACTGTTTTTAGAGCTTCCACATACAAGATTTTCTTACTTATTCTGATTTCCTGGGCTTGTCTAGCTTCCCTCTGCACAACACATCCTCCATATGCAGCACTGTGGTCACCCCCGCAGTTGCAACACTTTACTTTGGCGTCCTTTTCACATTTACCATATTCGTACTCCCCTCCACATCTAGCACATCTTAAGTTTCCCTTTCATTGCTGAGCAGTGTGACCCATCCTTTGACATTTGTAGCACCTGAGTGACTTTGGGACATATTCTCTGACACTGTAATACAGGTATCCTGTTTGGACTGATTTAGGATGTGTTTCCTCAAACTGGATCATTTCAGACAGTATATCCTTCAGTGAACCTTCTCTTTTGCTCTTTGGCCTTTTCACATCCTTCACCCTTCCTCCTTTGATCTCATTTTTCACTTCTTCCATAGACATGCTCAAAGGGACACCTCATATAACTCCCCCCAAGTTTGCCGTTGCTCCAGGAACATGCACCTTCATTTGTTCTCCATTTAGGCATGTCATTGCGAGTATTTTCTCTTGCTGTTGTTAACTTGATGCATGAATTAACAGCCGATTATTATATAAGAACTTTGCAAACTTAACTCTCCCAACCTCTTTCTCAGTTGCTTTTGCTAGCTTAACAGGGTGATAGTGCCCCCCACCTTGACTGAACTCAGTGACAACCTTCCACTCATTCCCGACATCATCAAACTGCCATCCATGTTGGCTAGTTCGTGTTTTCTTTGCATTGTTACTTCCTCCTGCGTCACTATCATCTGACCCACTTCTACCTCTTGATGCCCTCCTAGTTGTTCTTTTCCCCCTCCCATACTTGGGTTGTGTCCAACCCATCTCATCTGACATCACAGACACACTATGTAAAAGAATATAGAACGGAGTATGTAACGTATATATAGGACTGTCAGCCGCACCTCAGACACAGTCCAAGGATGGATAATTTTTTTCACACATAAGGAGTTGTTCAGAACTCCTATAGAGTGATGATAATCAAGTCAGTGGCAGTGATATACCTGCAAGCTGGTTGCCAACTGCCAATCAAATCTAAAAGATGAAGAAGAATTATTTTGTATATGATATATAGAGTGCGAGTGATGATAGGCCCGCACCTCGGACACAGTCTGGGGATGGTTGATTTTTCTGCACATAAGGAGTTGTTTAGAACTCCTTATACAAAGATATAGAGTAATGATAATCAAGTCAGTGATGGTAATGCACCTGTAAGCTGGTTGCCAACCACCAATCAAATCTAAAAGAAGAAGAAGAAGAAGATATATAGAGTGATATGTAATGGTCAAGGGCCAGAGACCGATAGAGTGATGATATAGAGTGAAGTACGTGGTGGTAATGCACCTGTAAGCTAGTTGCCAAACGGCAATCAAATCTAAAAGAAGTATTTTGTATATAAGCTATATAGAGTGATACAGAGATATAGAGTGATGGATTTGTCAGGACTACAGCTCCTGACCAGATAGAGTGATGATACAGAGTGAAGTACGTGACGGTAATGCACCTTTAAGCTGGTTGCCAACCACCAATCAAATCTAAAAGAAGATAAAGAAGAAGTTTGTGTATTAAAGGAGTTGTTCAGAACTCCTTATAAAAAACTCCTGAATAACTCCTTATATTATTTATACAACAGTTAGTTCTGACCGAGCAATTTGATTGAACAATAGGGATTCCAAGAGTGCTCCCCAGCATAATAGTGCAAGATACACTATTATGAATATGTCATAAAAGATCACACAAATAAGTGATCTAACAAAAAATAAATAAACAAGCGATTATTAAACAGTGACTAATATTGGATGTCCCATTCATTTTCAATTATTCTGTAATTAATATTCACACAATCAAATAAATCTCAGTTCAGTCCCATCCATATTTGTCAAAGTCTAACATGTGTGACTGCCTACATATAGGCTACACATGGAAAAGGATCTTCCTTGAAACTAGCTAGTAACATACAATATCTGCCATACCCATTGATAAATTCAGACTAGATTATGGTGGACTGTTTGAAACAGCAATACCAAGGAAGGTCAGTAGGTGGCAGTAGTACTCCATCTCACTCTAATATGGTGCAAACATTTAACATTTAGGACGCTGTTGCTATCAAGCTATATAAATTATGTACAGAATGACCTACAATCTATAACATGAAATTTATGAATAAGGGCATGTGAAACTCAGTCAAGCGAAGTAATTCACCGGTTGAATAAGATTTGATGAGCAACCATTCAGTTGTGGCAACCTGGGGAGTGCATAATAGTTTACCACCTTAGACAGGAACAAAGGATGCAAAGTTAACCTTTTGTGTGTGAGAAGTTTCTAGATGCCCTAGTAAGATAACAGGGAGGTGTCAAGAATGAATGGACTGACTGCAGTCGGACGGGGGATTATCTTTTGTGTGTGAGAAGAGTCTAGACGGGGATTATCTTTTGTGTGTGAGAAGAGTCTAGAAGGATGTCATGTTATTTAAGGGAAGAGTTCCTACTTGTATGCCATTCTGTCTATGCTCCTTGTGTGAGTCGTGTAATAAACCGCCTGAACCAAATCAGCCTCATTATTTACACGCTCCACACTGGTGACCCAAGACGAATCATGGAATACGACGGAAGATCCCCCGAGCCAACCTCGACTGGAACCCCCAGCTTCGCGTGCGATGTAGCGATCAAACTACCTGATTTTTGGCAGCACAACCCGCGCTCCTGGTTCGCCCTCCGAGGGATATCGGCGGATAATACGAAATTCTACTATGTGGTCGCAGCGCTCGATGCCAGCACGGCTCAGCACATCGGGAGCCTGCACGATCAGCCACCAGCCGACAGCAAATATGACATGCTGAAGGCTGCCCTCATCCAGCACTACACGCTCTCAGATGGTGAGAGAGCAGAGAGGCTTCTGACGCGGACCGAGTTGGGAGACGGTTTGGCCGTGGACATGATGGAGAAGATGCTGAGGTTAAAGGGCACGGACGACGACTACTTCATCTTCACCCACATTTTCCTCATGAACCTTCCGACAGCGGCGAGAGCGGCCCTGGCCAATTCGTCGTTGCTGGCCAAACGGGACTATCGTGTGCTAGCTCGAGAGGCAGACCGGATCATTGTCGCCACCAAGGCTTTCGTGACCATTGCGGCAGCGACGGAGCCCGGCACGTCGACACGAGGAGGCAAGGAGCCGCCGACGGCAGCAGCAGAACCACCGACGGCAGCAGCAGCGGGGGCCAAGGAACGTGGAGGTGACACGTTTTGCTTCTACCATCGCCGCTTTGCAGAGAGGGCACACAAATGTATACCACCGTGTCAGTTCAAGCGCTCGGGAAATGCCATGACCGGGGGTCGGTAGCAGTCGCGACCCTCGGGGAGGAGAACAAGCTGCTCTATTTGACGGACGCACGCTCGGGGAGGCATTTCCTCGTGGACACCGGCGCACAGAGGAGTTTCATCCGGCCAACCTATGCTGACCGGCTGCCAGGAACCAGCGGCCCCGAGATGGCAGCAGCAAACGGCTCAGACATTAAGACCTTTGGTGAGAGGACTCTGCTCTTGTCTCTACATGGTCGTACATATGAGTGGACTTTTGTTGTAGCAGCATTGGATTACCATATACTGGGGGCTGATTTTCTATGTGCACATGGGTTGTTGGTCGATGTCGCTAACAGGTGCCTGGTTAATGCACTGTCTTTTGATTCTCTCCCCTGTATAGCTCGAGTGACCCGGCCAACAGCACAAGCCAACGTCACAGCAGCATGCGGTAAGTTCCACACACTGCTCGCTCAGTTCCCAGCACTCACAGTCCCGACATTTTCAGCAGCTATCGCTAAACATGGGGTGGAGCATTTTATCACCACCACCGGGGCGCCCGTTTTTGCAAGACCTCGGCATTTGGACCCAGCTAAACTGGCCATAGCATGCGAGGAGTTCATGGGCTGCACGGTGGCGCAGTGGTTAGCACTGCGGCAGCACAGTTTACCCTCGGCCGGGGGATCGCGGGGATCATGAGATCGTGGGTTCGATCCCTGCCCCCGGCCAACAGTGATCTGTGTGGAGTTTGCATGTTCTCCCCGTGTATGCCAAAAACATGCAGGTTAGGTTAATTGGAGACTCTAAAGTGGCCCTTGGTGTGAATGTGTGTGTGAATGGTTAAAAAGGGATGGCGCCGTATTGTGGCTGCTTCATCCATCCAGGTGGTCGATGACCCTTAATTTCTGTAAAGCGTCTTTGAGTGTCTATGATAAAGCGCTATATAAATCTGACGGATTGATTGATTGATTGATTAACCTAGAGAGGTTAGGCATCATCAGGTGCTCAAACAGCCCATGGGCTTCCCCTCTACACATGGTCCCTAAAGCTGAAGGTTCGTGGCGACCTTGTGGCGATTTCCGCAGGTTAAACAATGCTACAGCGCATGACCGCTACCCAATTCCCCACATTCAGGATTTTTCCACTCACCTCGCAGGAGCGCGCATTTTTTCTAAGATAGATTTGGTCCGTGGTTACCACCAAGTCCCAGTGCGCGCTGAGGACATACCCAAAACAGCGGTAATAACTCTGTTTGGTTTATTTGAGTTCTTGCGCATGCCGTTTGGGCTTAAAGGGGCAGCACAGACGTTCCAACGCATGATGGATGCAGTGCTGCGCGATCTCCTTTTCGTGTTCGTCTACCTGGACGATATCTTGGTAGCCAGCGCGTCCGAAGATGAACACGAAACCCACCTCATGATGGTTTTCCATAGGTTGGAAGAGCACGATTTAATAATCAACCCAGCAAAATGTCAGTTCGGGGTGACGGGGATTGATTTTTTAGGGCACCGCGTCTCTCCCGAAGGAGCGGTTCCGCTGCCTGACAAAGTGCGCGCAGTGACAGATTTTCCCCGACCACAAACGGTCAGGGTGCTACAAGAATTTTTGGGAATGGTGAACTTTTATAACCGTTTCCTTCCCTGCGCAGCGCAGCTCATGCAGCTATTGTACGCTGCGCTCAAAAAACAGAAACCCGCGAATAGGGTCGAATGGACCCCTGAACGAGAGCAGGCGTTCTCGGAAGTTAAAGCAGCCCTGGCAAACGCCGCATTGTTGGCACATCCAGACCCAATGGCCCACATAGCCCTCACCACTGACGCCTCAGATGTGGCCATAGGGGCTGTCGTGGAGCAGCGCGTCGCCGGGGCTTGGCAGCCGTTTGCCTTTTTCAGCAGAACCTTGCACGACAATGAGCGTCAATACAGCGCGTTCGACAGAGAGTTGCTGGCTCTCCACCTGGCCATTCGCCATTTCCAGTTCTGGCTGGAAGGGCACAATTTTACTGCATTCGTTGACCATAAGCCACTAACATTCGCAATGGTCAAAGTTTCAGAACCTTGGTCGGGCCGGCAGCAGAGGCAGCTGGCCGCAATCTCAGAGTTTACTACTGATATTCAGCATGTGTCGGGCAAACTGAATGTAGTGGCAGACTGCCTCTCGCGCGCCGTTGTGGCCCCGGTCTGTGTAGGGTTGGATTACGCAGCCATGGCCGCGGAGCAGGCTAGTGACGTAGACGTGCGCGCGCTCCAGTCTGGACCAACAGGGTTAAGGCTGGAGAAGAAGATGCTGCTTAACGGCATTCCCCCCTTAATCTGCGACGTCTCCACGGGTCGCCCACGGCCTGTGGTTTCGGCTGCGTGGCGCCACCGCGTGTTTGAGTCGGTTCACTCTTTGGCACACCCAGGGGTGCGCGCGTCGGTCAAAATGGTAGGAGAGAAATATGTGTGGCCGGATGGGCGGCAGCCTTCATGGCGTGCCAACGAGCCAATGTTCACAGACACACAAAGGCTCCTTTGGAGCCGTTTTGCATCCCGGCTAAGAGGTTCGACCATGTCCATGTGGACCTCGTAGGCCCCCTTCCGCCATCACAGGGGTACACGCATCTCCTGACAATGGTGGACCGCACCACGCGCTGGCCAGAAGCGGTTCCGCTGGCGGCAACCATGGCCGAGGAGGTGGCGTGCGCGTTTTTAACAGCATGGGTGGCGCGTTTTGGAGTTCCGTCGGACATTACGTCCGACAAAGGCTCTCAATTTGTTTCTGAACTCTGGTCAACCATGGCCCGCAGCCTAGGTGTCTCAATTCACCGCACAACCGCGTACAACCTGCAGGATAATGGGTTATGCGAACGTTTTCATAGGTCATTAAAAGCGGCTCTGAGGGCTTCACTGACGGATGCAAATTGGGTAGACAGGCTACCATGGGTTTTATTGGGGTTACGTTCTGCCCCTAAAGAGGATCTGGAAGCTTCCCTGGCAAAACTTGTTTTTGCACAACCACTCCGGCTGCCTGGGGAGTTTCTGCCAGATAATCCTGTGCCGGGCAGCTACCCGTCTCAGCTGCTGCAGCGTTGCATAGACTCAAGCACACTGCCGGGTCCTGCCCACCACAGTTTCCCATGCGTTTTTGTGCCTAAAGCTTTGAAAAACGCAGAGTTCGTGTTTGTCAGACACGACGTCCACCGCCCCTCACTGCGCCCACCTTATGATGGACCGTTTAGAGTGCTGGAAACAGGGGATAAGCATTTTTTGCTAGATTTGGGGGGTAGGAGGGAGAAAATTGGCATAGACAGACTCAAACCTGCTTTCATTGTGGCTGACGAGCAAGTGCTGTTGGCGAGGGCCCCTCGGCGTGGAAGACCCCCACGGGGTGCTTCCCAGAGAAAAGATTCTCCAGAGCACCCACACGGACAGTCAAAAAGTTTTCACCCCCAGTCATCAGCCCCCCAGCATGGCAGCGCCACAGAGGCAGCGAATCCTGGCTACAGCAGATACGGCAGAAGACTGAAGCCCAAGCAGCATGCGGACTGATGTTGATTGTTCTACAGCATGTGGACTGATGTTAATGGTTTTATCACAGCATGTGGACTGTTACTCTCTTGTCCTATCTAAGTTGCTGGGGGTGGTGGTGTGGCAACCTGTCTGACTGCAGTCGGACGGGGGATTATCTTTTGTGTGTGAGAAAAGTCTAGACGGGGATTATCTTTTGTGTGTGAGAAGAGTCTAGAAGGATGTCATGTTATTTAAGCGAAGAGTTCCTACTTGTATGCCATTCTGTCTATGCTCCTTGTGTGAGTCGTGTAATAAACCGCTTGAACCAAATCAGCCTCATTATTTACACGCTCCACACAGTAAAGGCTATATGGAAAAGGCCACTGATTTACTATTTTTTAATGGAATGTGCAACATTTGTACCATGTATTTTTAATAACAAATTGTAAACAGCAGCAGTGAACTGTATGCAATACTTGAAACTACATTATTTCGAGCACAACATGTAGAAACAAGTTTCTGGATAGCTAATTTTTTCACACCAGCCACCAAAATGCTTACCATCTCTGCCCATTTCTTCGATCCACGCCCATCACCATTTGTTTTTAAGTCCTCTGTCAATTAGGACTCTCTATCCTACATAATGCATGAAAGGTTTTGTGTATGATGAAGGATGAAACACTGGCGTTTCCAGTCACTCACTCACTCTCACTGTCGCTATCCGATTAGGAGCGCGCCACTGATCTCTATAGAAAAACTGGATGAATCATTGGCCGCCAGAAGTGAAGCCACCTGGCTGCCATATTAGTACAACCAAAACACTTAGCGAGTGAATGGACAATGAATGGGTTTAGTAGTAAATGGTGTCACTTTTACCTCAGTAACTTCCCCCAAAATTAAGAGATTTTAAACTTTTGGTATGGAGACACAGCTTACAATCTTGCACGGCCGCTAAACATAATGTCAGCTCGATTCCCTCTCTAATATGGTGGCCAGGTGGCTACCCAGGTTTTCTATAGAGATCAGTGGAGCGAGCAAGCTCAATACATTACGCCATCCCAAATACTATATTCACCGTTCTAAATATCTGCAAATTATGCAGAACTGTTTATTTTAAGCACTATTCATTCACCATTGCATAGAGCTTGGACAAAAAGTGTTTCTGTGTACAGGAATAGGAAGTAAATTTCCCTGCAGCAACCCCCCCCCCCCCAAAAAAAAAAAAACATGGCACACACCGGAAATCCGGCACAGTGCCAGAAACCTTTAAGCTCTGTGGACCAGGGGTGATTGGAGACAGGAAGGGGCTGATAGACTTCCCAGCAGAGCACTGGGGGGCAGGCTTTAATGTAGTCCCAAACATCTCTCTCCATCGAGCGTCACCAGAAACAGCGCCGAAGCACAGAGAGGGTCCTTGCCACCCCTGGGTGGCAGGAGAGTTTATTATTGCGGAGCCAGTGGATGACATCTCCTTTCATGGCTGCAGGGACAAATAGAGGGTCAACGTGCTTCATTCAAATGATTCAAGTCAACTGACTGTATTAACTCATTTATATTTCTGAGGCCACAATAAAACCAATTTATTTTAAACATAAACCTGGCACTTGCAAAATCTGCTGTATTGAGGCGCAGTGCTTAGATACAACAATGAAGCATTTTTGTCACACTCTACCACTTGGCTTTCACAAGTGTGTTTCCCGTATATATGTTTTGCACTTGCTTTAACTAACCACCACCCATTTCTGTCTTTCGTGTAGGCAAGAGGAAAAGGAGTTACTCCACAGCGGAGCTTGCCACTACGTTTACCGAGATGCTTGGTGACATGGTGTGGCTCCAAGAACAGCAGCTTTAACAGCACCGTGAACAGCACCGTGAACAGCTCGAACTGCAGCGTGAACAGCTCGAACTGCACCGTAAACAGCTTGAACAGCGGGGTGAAGCATTTGCCCAGCAAAAGCAGACCATCAACAGGCTTGCTGAGGAAGTTCGTGAAGCAAGGGAGCAACAAGCCGTCTTACGAAGGGAGGAGATGGCTCAAAGTGCTTCCTTCCATCAGGCTTTCCTGGCTGTGCTGGGGAACCTCGTGACGAGTGGCCGGCATGTGTGACCCAGTCTCCCCACAAGTCTCTTTTAACATGTACACATGTAAAACAAAACAATGAGTAATTTTGCTGAAACTTGTAATAAACCAGTGACCATTGGCATCACGCTTGTGTTTTGTCTTACTACCAATTTTTTCCAGATCTTTTTCCAAAAAAGGGTTGGAAGACTATGCCATTGGAGTATGTTATGGAGTCTAATAATTACTTAGACATACTTTAAAAGACAATAGATCAAGCTCAAGGTTGACAGTCATATGAAATAATTAGGACACCATTAAATAGTCAGTTCTGTATGAAGAAATGTTCATATCTACAGTATGTCTAACCCTGGTTATGTGTTTATTTGCATAAACTATTTACTTGAGCCATTTTAGGTGGGAATGAATGTGGGGGTGTCCTAAAAAAGCTGGAGGGTGTCCTAATTTATTCTTCACTGTTTAGAATTACATTTTACAGACAATTTGGAAAAAGTCTTCATTTTTAATTGTTTAGTTGTATTACATGAATCTCCCTATATTTTTAACATTGATATTAAATATCCACATGTCCAAATTCCTCACAAAAAACAAAACAAAACAAAACAAACAAACAAAAAAAACCCAACAGGCTAATACAGCAAGTCCAAATTTTTTTCACAGGACTGTAGGTTGTGGGAGCAGTTCTGGACCAACAAAATCTTGTGATGCAGTGTATCCTGATATTGTAGTTAAAAAATATTTAGATACATTTTGGAAATCCAGCCGTGCAATGTTTTCATGTTATCTGTGCGTAATGGTGAATAATGTAAGTTCTTTCTTAACCAAAATTCTCTTTTCCCACACTGGAAAATTGCCAGGAATGCTAAGGGGTAAGGAAATGTTAACAAACTAACTATAACTATGTATCTGAACAGGGTACAGAAAAATTTATTTTAGTAATACAACAGCTGGACATGTGTAGGGACATGAATGGGAAGGCACTCAGTGTTTAGTCATTATTGCTACACAAGTACTGCAACAGAGCATCTCGTACATCTCTGCCCTGCTCCTCTATAATCTGTACAGCTGCCTCCAGTGGTTCACGTGCTTCAACTGCAGGATCATCTAATGTGGTGTTAAAAGTCTCTCTATGATTTTCACACAGATTATGCGATTTTCACACAGATTATGCAGAGCACAAGTCAGCACCATAGCTTTCACCAATTGGATGTCACTGTCATTCTTTTTCAAAAGGCAGTGCCACCTTCCCTTCAGCCTGCCAAAAGCATTCTCCACAACGACCCGTACTAGAGCAATGTTTTGTTTGAATATGTGCTGTTCTTCTGTCAGTCTTGGCCTTGACAAAAAGCCACAGAGCAAGCAGTATAATCATCCTCTGTAAATCCTCCATCTTGTGTTTTGATATTGAGTTGATTGTGTGTCGCGTGTTTTACTTCATGGGAGGGTTGCGCTGCCTTCCTGTAACAAATCCCACCAACATCAAGCGGTACTCTGGTGTAATGGAAACACAAGCAGACCGAACTGAACTGAACTGTACCATACTGTACCAGGCCAAACAGATACTAGTGGAAAAGGGCCAAAAGCGTCCCTGAGCCGCTGCTCAATGTCCCACTTGAGCACACCAACAATGATGGTTTCCAGCACAATTGTGTTTGCTCTGGGTGTTGGCGCTTCTGCAATAAACTGGCGTGAAAGGGTGTCAGGCTTAGTGTTTTTAGAGCCGGGCCTGTAGGTGAGGGTAAAACAGAACCTGGCAAAAAATAAAGCCAACCTCCCCTGCCAGGAATTAAGCCTCTTAGCAGACCTGATGTACTGCAAATTTTTCTGGTCTGTCCACACAAGGAATGGCTGGGTGGACCCCTTCAACTAATGCCGCCATTCCTCCAGAGCCAGCTTAACTGCCAGCAGCTTTCGGTCACCAACGTCGTAGTTTCTGTTGGCCAGGGATAAGAGCCGAAAGAAATACGCACAAGGGTGTATTTTATTGTTGGTCACTGAGCGCTGCAATAGAACTGCTCCCATCCCGACATCAGAGGCATCCACCTCCACAATGAACTGATGGCTTGGATCGGGTTAGCTAGGGATCGGGGTTTCTGAAAAGAAGGACTTGAGCTGGGAAAAGGCCTCATTCGCCTCTTGCATCCAACGGAAGGGGACCTTCATAGATGTCAGGGTGGTGAGTGGGAGAGCAACTGAGTTATAATTTCTGATGAAGCACTGGTAGTAATTAACAAACCCCAGAAATTGCTGAAGTTGTAGGAGGAGGGAACCGGCCAGTCAGTTACTGCTCTTATCTTCTCGGGATCGGGTTCAATGTGGCCCTGGAAGATAATAAAGCCAAGGAAAGTGGTGGTGGTGGTGACATAAAACTCACACTTCTCCGCTTTCACATAAAGCTTGTTCTCTAAGAGGTGCTGGAGAACCGCCCTTACATGAACCCGATGCTCTTCTGGGGAACAAGAAAAGATAAGGATGTCATCCAGGTACACAAACAGAAATGAATTCAGAAAGCCCTGGAGCACATCATTTATCATACACTGGGCGTTGGTGAGGCCAAATGGCATGACAGTATTCAAACTGGCCAAGATGGGTTTTAAATGCTGTCTTCCACTGGTCCCCCTCCCTGATTCTAATGAGATGATATGCATTGCAGAGATCAAGCTTGGAGTATATGGTGAAGCCCCAAAGCAGGTTAAAAGCCAAGTTTAAGAGGGGAAGCAGGTATTTATCCTTGACTGTAATGTTATTGAGTTCCCTGAACTCAATACACAGACACATGGAGCCATCTTTCTTGCCCACAAAGAAGAAACCTGCCCCCAATGCTGAGGATGAGTAACTTATTAACCCTGCAGCCAGTGATTCCTTCACATATTTTTCCATAGCCTCTTTTTCATGTGTGGACAGGCTTCAAAGCCTACTGGATGGCAATAGGGCCCCCTACTGGAGCTCAATGACGCAGTCGTAGGGTGAGTGCAGGGGAAGAGACAGGGCCTTAACCTTGCTAAAAACCAGAACTAAATCGTGGTATTCAGGAGGAACATTAGATAGGTCTAGGGGCTCAGGAGCTGGGGTTTGGACGGGGGTTGACGGTGAACACGCAGCAGACAGGAGGCGAGCAGCCATACAATAGGAACTCCAGGAGCTAATCACCCCCTTACACCAGTCAATGGTGGGCTTGTGAGCCTTCAACCATGGATACCCGGGAACAATGGGGGAGAATGAGGTTGTGATGACCAGAAAGGACAGATTTTCATGTTGATTACTGGATGCTAACAGGGCAAGAGGGGTGGTTTGTCTGGAGATCCGGCAAAGGGGCTGGCCGGAAAAGGTGATTATTTTCAGAGGTTGGGATAGATTAAGGGAAGAGATTTTAAACTGGATTCCCAGAGCCTCCAAAATGATATTTTGCTCAGCCCCAGAATCAATTAAAGCCAACCCAATGTACTCTGTGGCCTTGAGTAACAACCTGATGGGTAATAGGAAACGATTGGGTGAGGGGTGAGATTTTTTGCCCATCAGGTCCCCTACAGTTACTGACGGGCTTGGTCTTTTACTTTCGTTGGGCTGTGGGCAGGGCGTGACAGGGTTTTCCGCAGTAAAGACACAGACCATCCTCGTAACGTTGAAGCTTTTCCGCGTGGGCGAGCTTGGACCCGCCCACCGCTATAGGCTCAGGCACATCAGAAAAGGTGGCGGCCGGCGGACGTGAAAGAAACTACAGGAAGGATGAAGGAGAGGGGCGTGGTGAGGAGTGGGAACCAGACTGCCATTCCTTTGAGCCTGTTGTTGATCTTAGCTACTAAAGAGATTAATTCACCCAGTGTTTCTGGTTCATCTCGAAGCTCGGCGAGTTTGTCATGAAGGGAAGTGTTCAGACTGTGAGTGTAAACCAAGCAGAGGACACTATTATCCCATCCTGCTTCAGCTGTGACAACCTGGAATTGTACCGAATACGCCGCCGTAGGTCGCTACCCCTCATCGAGATCCATGAGCTGGGTGGGCAAACACTCCCCTTCCGGTCAGAGTGACCAAAAATGCAGAGGAACTCATTGGTAAATCGGTCATAAGTGTATGAGGAATAATTGGACCCCTGAATTACTGCCTGGGCCCAGGAGAGGGCTTGCCCGTTGAGCAAACCTGTAAGGAAACTAATCCGGCTTTGGTTGGAGGGGAAATTGCCAGGGGCGCTGTCAAAAATGAGCCGACACTGCAATAAAAACCCACTGGCTTTCTCCACCCGACCGTTGTAATGCAGAAGTATGGAGTACAGTGGGGGACAACCTGATCGGACAGCGGAAAGGACCACTGCTGTGGGTGGTCCGGCAGCCATGACCACGGTGAGGCCCTGGACGGTGCTCTCTAACTTGGTGAGGCATTCGGAGAGTTTCATAATTTCATTCAGGGTTACCTGATTTTGGTAAGTGGATTGATGAGCGCATTGCTTGAGGGCACTGAGTCGGGAGAGTAATGCTTCCATCATAGCCACTGGGTCAGAATCAGAATCAGAAGAATCAGAATGAGATTTATTGCCATTGTTCATGTAGTACACAAACTAGGAATTTGTCTCGGTGCAATGCTGCAACATTAAACATAGAGTAACACTAAAGATAAAAACTATGCATGCAATAAAAGGTAGAATAAGAATAAGTAATGCTAATCTATGCAATTTTTAAATATATTAACAAGAGCAGCAGATATTGTGGAGTTCCACATAGTGCAGTCGGCAATGCAAAAAAAAAAACAAGTGATAATTGTCATGAGTCCGGTTGAGCTGCTGTACATAGTGCACGAGAGTCTTATAAGTCACTTAGTGTTCAGCAGTCTGATGGCAGAGGGGAAGAAGCTGTTCATGTAGCGGGAGGTTTTAATCTGAATGGACCGAAGTCTCCTGCCTGAGGGGAGGGGGGCAAACAGTGCGTGTCCAGGGTGTGAAGGGTCGGCTATGATCTGACCTGCACGCCTCCGGGTCCTGGAGATGTACAGGTCCTGGAGGGATGGGAGCTTGCAGCCAATCACCTTCTCAGCAGCGCGCACAACGCGCTGCAGTCTTAGTCTGTCCCTGGCGGTGGCTCCTGCGTACCACACGGTGATGGAGGTGGTGAGGATGGACTCGATGATGGCCGTGTAGAACTGCACCAACATCTTGGTGGGCAGCTTGAGCTTCCTCAGCTGCCGCAGGAAGAACATCCTCTGCTGGGCCTTTTTGATGAGGGAGCTGATGGTCGGCTCCCACTTGAGGTCCTGGGTGATGGTGGTGCCCAGGAAGCGGAAGGAATCCACAGTGGTGATGGGAGAGTCTGTGAGGGTAAGGGGGGGCAGAGGGGCTGTGACTTTTCTGAAGTCCACGATCATCTCCACTGTCTTCAGAGCGTTCAGCTGCAGGTTGTTGTGGCTGCACCAGGACGCCAGCTGGGCCACCTCCCTCCTGTAGACGGACTCATCGCCGTTGGAGATGAGCCCGATGAGGGTGGTGTCGTCGGCAAACTTGATCAGCTTGACAGACTGGTGGCTGGAGGTGCAGTAGTTGGTGTACAGGGAGAAGAGCAGGGGGGAAAGTACACAGCCCTGGGGTGATCCAGTGCTGATGCTTACAGAGTCCGAGACAGTCTTTCCCAGCCGCACATGCTGCCTCCGGTCCGTCAGGAAGTCGGTGATCCACCTGCAGAGGGAGTCAGGCACGTTGAGCAGGGACTGCTTGTCCTGGAGCAGAGCGGGGCGGATGGTATTGAATGCAGAGCTGAAGTCCACAAACAGGATCCTGACGTAGGTTCCCGGGAGTCCAGGTGCTGCAGGATGGAGTGGAGGGCCAGGTTGACTGCGTCGTCCACAGACCTGTTGGCTCTGTAGGCGAACTGCAGCGGGTCCAGGAGGGGAGTGGTGGTGGTCTTGAGGTGGGGCAGGACCAGGCGCTCAAAGGACTTCATGACTACAGAGGTGAGCGCTACAGGTCTGTAGTCATTAAGTCCAGTGATCCGTGGCTTCTTGGGGACAGGGACGATGGTAGAGGTTTTGAGGCAGGCTGGCACGTGGCATGACTCCAGGGAGGTGTTAAAAATGTCTGTGAAGACAGGAGTCAGCTCCTCCGCACAGTGTCTCAGGGTGGAGGGAGACACGCCGTCCGGACCGGGGGCCTTGCGTGGGTTCAGTCTGGAGAACTGTCTGTGCACGTCCTGCTCACTGATGGCAAGGGCAGGGGGGGAGGAGGTGGGGGCGCCTTTGATGAAGTGGGGACCATGGAGGCAGTGACGCTGGGGGGAGGGGGGGAGTTGGGCACAGCTGACGAGGTGTCAAAACGGGCATAGTGTTGGGACAGTCTTTGACAAAGGGCTTTGTCATCTTGTCCCTTAGAAGCCTGAGGCCGATAGTTGGTGATTTGCCTCAGTCCTCTCCACACAGAAGCAGAGTCGTTAGCAGTGAACTGCTGCTGGAGTCTCTCAGAATACACAGATTTAGCTCTCCTCAGCTCTCTGCTAAACCGGTATTTGGCCTCCTTGTAGCAGTCCCTGTCTCAACTTTTCAATGCTGCTTCCTTCTCCTTCCTGATCTGTCTGAGCTTAGCTGTGAACCAGGGCTTGTCGTTGGAGTAACTCACCCTGGTGCGCGATGGAAGAATGCTCACCTCACAAAAATGAATATATGAGGTCACAGTGTCCATGTACTCATCCAGATCATGCGTGGCTCCTTTAAACATGTCCCAGTCAGTTGTTTCCAAGCACGTGCGGAGCTCCTCCACAGCTTCACTGGTCCATTTCCTCGTAGTGCTCGCAACAGGTTTTGTGAGGTTCAGTCTCTGTCTGTATGTGAGGATCAGGTGGACCATCACGTGATCAGATAGTCAGAGCGCAGCGCGGGGAACAGCGCGATATGTGTCCTTAACTGTAGTGTAACAGTGAGCCAGTGTGTTCTCTCCTCTGGTGGGGCATTTAATAAACTGTTTGTACCGGGGGAGTTCGTGGCTCAGGTTGCTCTGGTTAAAGTCGCCAAGCACAATAACCAGAGAGTCCGGGAAGGTCCGCTCTGCTTGCTGAATATGATCCGCGAGCGCGCGCTGAGCCTCACGCACGTCTGCGTTGGGCAGGATGTAAACAGTGGCCAGGATGAATGAAGCAAACTCACGCGGGGAATAAAATGGCTTGCAGTTGATTAATAAATATTCCAGAGCAGGAGAACAGTGTTGGGAGATCACAGTCACATCGGTGCACCAGCTGCTGTTGATGTAGAAGCAGACTCCTCCGCCTGTGGTCTTGCCGGAGAGCCCCGTGTCTCGGTCAGCAGGAAACAGCTGAAATCCCTCGAGGAGGAGCGCGCTGTCCGGTGTCTTTTCCTTGAGCCAGGTCTCAGTGAAGCAGAGGGCACACGAGGCGGAGAGGTCCTTAAATCGCATCAACAGTCTCAGTTCATCTACCTTGTTACAGAGTGAGTTGACGTTGGACAGAAAGATCCCAGGTGAAGCCGTGCGCGTGCCTCTCCTGCGAAGCCGCACCAGGGCACCCGCTCGTCTTCCTCTCTTTCGCCGTCTCACTTTTTGGGCTAAAAAGTGAACCAGATCCGCGGCAGGAGCCAAAAAAACTGGGAGTAGGTCCGTGGGAGTGAAAGTCCTGATATTTAGTAGCTCTTCATGGGTGTAAGAGCAGGCAGACACACAATTGACAAACAAAACCAAACAAAACAAAGCGCAGTGAAGCACCATGGCGACCACTGTGGGCGCCATCTTGTCTTGTCTTGTCTAATCTGCTAGTGACATACTAACAAGGTACAGGAGCTTAGACCCAAAGGCAGCACAGAGGGAAATGGTAGCTGAGTGAAACAATACACTGTGTATCAAATTATTATGCAAATGATATTTGTCTCTGATTTTCATAGTTGATGCAAATGACAGTTATAATTTTCAAGACATCAACCGTTAGAGCATAATTCAAATTTTATTGAACAAACCTCCCAATGATAACAATTTTTTTTGCAAAAATTAAAAAAATCAAAATGCACTGTTCCATATTATTATGCACAACAGAGTTTCAAAAATTTTTATTGGTTGTAAAGAACTGAAAATGGTCATTTGTTGAATTTGCAGCAATAGGAGGGCATATTTACTGAAATCAAAAGCTATTTCAATCAAAAACACCTAACAGGACAAGTTGCATGTCATCATAGGAACCTTCTTTGATATAACCTTCATAATTCTTCTATCCATTGAACTTGTGAATTTTTGAAGAGTTTCTGCTTGAATTTCTTTGCAAGATGTCAGAATAGACTCCCACAGCAGCTCTTTTGATGTGAACTGCCTCCCACCCTCATAGATATTTTTTCTTGAGGATGCTGCAAAGGTTCTCAATAGGGTTGAGGTCAGGGGAGGATGGGGGTCACACCATGAGTTTCTCTCCTTTTATGCCCATAGCAGCCAATGACACAGAGGGATTTTTTGCAGCATGAGATGGGGCATTGTCATGCATGAAGATAATTTTGCTACGGAAGGCAAAGAAAGTGGTCAGTCAGAAACTCTATATACTTTGTCGAGGTCATTTTCACACATTCAGGGACCCTAAAAGGGCCTACCAGCTCTCTCCCCATGATTCCGGCTGAAAACATGACTCCACCACCTCCTTGCTGATGTTGCAGCCTTGTTGGGACATGGTGGCCATCCACCAACCATCCACTACTCCATCAATCTGGACCATCCAGTGTTGCATGGCACTCATTAGTAAACAAGACTGTTTGAAAATTAGTCTTCAAGTATTTTTAGGCTCACTGCAACCATTTCTGCTTGTAAGTGTAACCCACACCATATAGTCGTGTTGCAGGTAGATCTACATCTAGGTTCTATGAAGAGGTGTGGTGCATCACGAAGTAGTACAGCAACTTAAAATGTTACCCCTTTCTCCCTCTAATGACTCACACCAATCATGTAAACTTATTTACCAAATTTCATTGACAACTCTGATACAAATTAACAATGCTGGGCCCAGGCAAAAACAAATAAATAAACTAATAAATAAAAGAAAAATCAACCAATAGAGCTCATAAATAAATCAATAAAAAAATCTCAAAAAAACATATACTGACAACAATAAAAAAAAATCAGTATCTAACTCCTACCACCACCCACGGCAAGAAAATTGTCCTTCAATGCTGAGAAGATGAAGAAGGGAAAGGGATGATGATGATGATGATGATGATGATGATGATGATGATGAGGGGAATCCACCAGGGCGAGGGGATGAAGAGATGATGGGGTGAATCCTGGAGGCAGTGTGGAGTGGTGGCTTCTATACGGTCTCCCTCTGGAATATCTCAGCCAGCAACAACAACAAAAAAATCAATCTGCACAAATGTGCAGAGCACTGCTTAGTTGTTCATATTCAATTAGTCTGGTTATCTTTATCTACTGTACTGCATCATAAAATATCATACTCCACTTGTGTTGCATCTAACATATTTACAAAAGATCACAGTCACAGTAAAAATCACAGTTTAACAGCAGAAATTGCTTAACATATTTATCTCCTTTCTGTGTGTTTATATATTCATATATTTATTCCATCCAGCTACAATGCTCTGCACTGTGTGTCTGTGTGTGTGTATATATATATATTATAGTAATATGTACATATGTATATTAGCTGCTCTTGCTTGCTTGTTTTTTTTTCTTGCCTTCTGATTGTTGCTCTGAGTCTTGCTATCCCTGTGCTGTTGCAATCCTGGAATTTCCCCGTTGTGGGACTAATAAAGGCTTATCTTATCTTACCTTATCTTATCTTATATATTCAGTTAGTTAACAGCAAATTAGCTCAGCATTTGTTCCCATGCATAGAAACAGGGACACAAATAGAATATACAATATCTGTATAAACACAGACTGCAATAAAATAAACAAAGTTTTAAAAAAATAGATCATCCCAATTGTTTTTTTTTTTTTCTTTACAGTATCTACTTCCAAAGCGACTATGTAATATACACACTTATCTATCAGCAACTGGCTAACTCACCAGAAGGTCTGTTGAGGACCGTTGGTCTCTGTAACGGCTCTGCTGAGGAACTCCTGGTTAATTAAATGCAAAAAATGACCCCTCTAAAAGGAAATAAAACAACAATTTAACTAAATGAACAGTACAGCGACCGATTTATATAATATCTAATTTCTGTATGATTGATCATCGCTACCTGGCTCCAAAAAGATCTTTTTTTCATCTGCCGCAGGAGCGCTGTAGTCACCACGTAACAACAAGCTTGCATCTGAGGTCTGTCTTTAACGGTCACATCAGCATCACTGAATGTCACTCTCCTGAGTATGCCAGTAGGGGGTGCTAATGGGCCACAATAAATCAAATATTCCCTGCAATAACTATAAGCACCTGTTTACTTAGAGTAAACAGGAGTCTTACACGCCTCTCTGCAGCTCCTCTTCATTCGCTACTCCTCAACTTAGCCCTGTCTTCCCCATCAGAGAATTATTGTCTGCTCCCTCCAAAGTAAATAAAAATATAATGTATCCCAAAGTGATGAAACAAAAAGTTGGTAAAACTCAAATTAAACATGAAGCCTCTAAATTTAATGACCTGGCCTCTGTTCCTCCTCATAATTTAAAAATTAAATGCGGTTTGTTAAATATTAGGTCTCTAACTCCCAAGTCTCTGCTAGTCCATGATCTGTTGAGTGATCATCAGATGGATTTAAAATCCCTTACAGAGACTTGGTTAGGGCGAGAGGATTATGTTGGTTTAAATGAATCAGCTCCCTCTGGTTATTTAAACTGTCA
Organism: Pholidichthys leucotaenia; assembly: GCA_020510985.1. Lineage (NCBI taxonomy): Eukaryota > Metazoa > Chordata > Actinopteri > Cichliformes > Pholidichthyidae > Pholidichthys > Pholidichthys leucotaenia. Next base: position 174,187,794 of record CM035836.1, read on the forward strand.
AAATCTCAGAACTTCTGGTCGTGGAGAAGGAGTAGCAACAATATAACATTCCAAATTACTAGTTAACGTAAAGCAAAAAACATGTTATAATTCCTTTGAGGGCCTGGTCCTCAGTATTGGGCATTTTAGCAATTTTAGATTAAACCCAATTTTATTTGCCATAGTTTATCATCCTTCCTCAGCCTACTCAGAGTTTTTATCTGAATTTGCCAAAGTCTTAGCAGATTTAGTGCTGAAATCAGATAGAATAATATATATCAAATAGAATAATTATAGTAGGGGACTTTAATATACATGTAGATTGTCATGTTCTTGTGAGCGCACTCTTCCCCTCCCTTCCTGTTCAACTTTCCCTGACTCCACAGGCAATCACCTTACCTGCATGATGAGATGCACCTGCTGCCTCTGCCTCACCAGCACTTTAAAGGATCTTCACTCCAATGCTTCAGTGCTGGCTCATTGGGTATACTACCTACTACAGCAAGTAAGTTATATTCTCCATCTCTGAGGAAAATTATTAATTCCTCTCATCTTCTCTTCTCGAGGTTACTACCATCTTTGTGGTGCGTCTCTGGGGTTGCTGTGCACTCACCTGCCTCATCATCACCACCACTTCAGCAGCCATATCCACCTGGTCAGACACCTCACCCAGCTCTACTCCTGCCTTCCAGCTTCAGCTCCTGGTTCGCCATTTGTACTGGGTTTCACTGCTGTGTTGTATGTTTCACCCATGTGAGTGCAAGTGACGTCTTTCATTAATGAAGCTTTCCCTTTTGAATTAATAAAAATCTAAATCAATTTACTTCTCTGTGTCATTGTGTGTTTTCTGTGGTGTCACTTCCTGCACATGGGCTGTCAATTACTACCAATCATGACAGAATTAGTCAGCCAAAGCGCAAGCTCAGCGGGAGTGACATCAGTGGAACAGTCCACTTTAGATCACTTAGATGCCACAGAGAGACAAGTGGCCGTGCTTACGCACCAGCTGCAGACGATTATGCAGCAGCTGGGCATGGTCGCCGAACATTTGGCCCATTCGTCTTGTCCGGGTTCCACCCCTCCACTTGTAGCCCCAGTTTCTTCCACTGTGCGCAGAACTACCTCCGTCCCCTCACCTGCCCCGTACACGGGGGAGGTGGGGAAATGTAATGAGTTTTTGGTCATGTTCGGCTTTATTTGGTCCAGGTTGGTGGGGAATACCCAGACAATACAGCTAAAATTAATTTTATAACCCTCCTGTTGCGAGATAGGGCCCTCAGCTGGGACCAATCCATTCTCGACAGTCCAGAGGGCCCTGATTATTCATTTGAGAGATTTGTCAATGAATTCACTTGCGTGCTCGACCTGACAGAGAGTGAAGGGAACATCATGAGCCGAGTGATGTCACTCCATCAGGGGAGTCGGTCTGCCACCGACTTCTCTGTGGAGTTCTGGGTTGCTGTGGCAGACTCTGGATGGAATGACATTTTGCTATGCACCGTCTTCCTCCGGGGTTCAAATGAAAACCTCCGCGATGACCTAGTGGTTCATTTAGTTCCCTCCTCCCTGGATGATCTTATTGATCAGGCTGTCAGTTAAGATAACCGATACTGCGAGCACGCAAGGAAGCACAAGGCCTCCTCCAATGTGCCCAGTGCAGGCATGCCCTCTTCGGCTACTGACACAGGTGGAGCCGGCTCCTCCTCCAAGCCTATGAAACTCGGACGAGTCCGTCTGACTCCAGAAGAGCACCAGCGGTGGAGGAGAGCTGGCACATGCATGCATTGTGGCTCCTTTAAGCACACACTGCATAAGTGCCATCTGAAGCCCAAAAGACACGGCCTGTCAGCAGCTGTGGGGGGTCTCACGGGCTGGAAATCTATTCATCCCCCTGGTAACTTTTCCATTTCGGCCTTCATTCAGTTGTCGGGGGTCGAGATGAGAGCCATGGCTTTGATTGATTTGGGGGTAGAGCAGAACTTTATTTCTTTGTGCCTCGTGAGAGATGTAGGCATCCCCATGACCAAATTGCCCATTCCCCTCAATGTCACTACATTATTGGGCGGAAATGTAGCCACTATTACCGAAAGCACAGTGCTGGTATCCATCCTTCTTTCCAGTAACCACTGGGAGACTATTTCGTTCTTTATTCTCCCTAAATCATGTCACCCGATGGTTCTTGGGTACCCGTGGCTCCAGAAACATAACCCTATTATTAACTGGGGACATAACTCCATCTCTTCCTGGAGCCCATATTGTTTTGCATCCTGTCTTAGCTTGGCTGAGTGTTCACCATCAGTGCCCATCTCTTCCCCTCTGGCCGAGCCGCCGGACTTCAGCCTAGTGCCCGAGGTCTTCAGCAAGTCGAGAGCGCTTTCTTTACCTCCTCATTGCTCTTACAACTGTGCTATAGACCTTCTCCCGGGTGTGTGGCTGCCGTGCAGCTGGCTCTACAGTATTTCTGGGCCAGAGAGGGAGGCGATGGAGAGCTATATTAAAGATTCTTTGAACGCCGACCTCATTCAGCCTTCATCAGCTCCTCTTGGGGCAGGATTCTTTTTTGTCGGGAAGAAGGACAGTTCCTTATGCCCGTGCATCGATCATTGGGAACTTGATGTCATAACTGTTAAGGATAAGTATCTTTGCCCTTGATAAACTCTGCGTTTGAGCTCCTTCAGCGAGTGCAAGTATTCACTAAATTGGATTTGTGTAACGCCTACCATCCGGTGCACATTTGTGAGGGGGACGAATGGAAGATGGCCTTTAAGATACACTTGGGGCAATTTGAATATCTGGTGATGCCTTTCAGGCTCACCAATGCCCCCGCCGTCTTCCAGCGTATGATCAATGACAGCTACAATGCTCTGCACTGTGTGTTCATATATTCATATATTTATTCCATCCAGCTACAATGCTCTGCACTGTGTGTCTGTGTGTGTGTGTGTATATATATATTTTATAGTAATATGTACATATGTATATTAGCTGCTCTTGCTTGCTTGTTTTTTTTTTTTCTTGCCTTCTGATTGTTGCTCTGAGTGTTGCTATCCCTGTGCTGTTGCAATCCTGGAATTTCCCCGTTGTGGGACTAATAAAGGCTTATCTTATCTTATCTTATCCTTTGCGATATGGTTAATCAATTTGTTTTTGTCGATTTTAATGACATTTTGATTTTTTTCCGCATGCCAGAGGAACACGCAGTCCATGGCAGGGCCATTCTACAATGACTCCTGGAGAACCAGCTTTACGTTAAGGCTGAGAAGTGTGAGTTTTCCACCCGCTCCACTTCATTCCTCGGTTTTATCATAGCTGAGGGGGAACTGAGGGCTGACCCGGCCAAGGTGAAGGCTGTGCTAGATTGGCCTGCACCCCACTCCTGCAAGGAGCTCCAGCTCTTCTTGGAGTCCACAAATTTTTATCGCTGTTTCATAAGAAACTCTAGTGGGGTAGCACGGCCTCTTACCCAGCTGACCTCAGTTAAAGCGTCCTTTAGTTGGTCCGAGGCAGAGGAACAGGCTTTTTCCAAACTGAAGGGTCTGTTCTCCAATGCCCCCATCTTCGCCCAGGTCGAACCCCAGCTCCAGTTTATTCTAGAGGTGGATGCCTCTGACTCGGGGGTGGGCACTGTCCTATCACAACACTCAGCTTCAGATCAGTAGCTCCATCCATGCCCGTATTTCTCTCAGCGGCTCATGCCTGCTGAATGGAATTATGATGTAGGGGACCAAGAGCTCTTGGCCATTAAGTTAGCCCTAGAGGACTGGAGACACTGGCTGGAGGGAGCAGCCCAGCCTGCTATTGTGTGGACCGACCACAAAAATTTAGAATATCTTCTGTCGGCCCGCAGGCTGTATGCCAGGCAGGCCCACTGGGCCTTATTTTTTGGTTGATTTAATCTTACCATCATGTACAGGCCTGGCTCCCGTAATGTTAAACCAGATGCTCTCTCCCACCAGTTCTGCCCCGACCCTCCTACCCTTCATTCCCTTCCCCAACCCATTGTCCCACCCATTGTCTCTTGCTTCCTTGAAGCTCTCATGTGGAACATTGAGCAGAGGGTCCAGCGGGATCTATTCACGGAACCCAAGCTGGAAGGGGGCCCTGATGGCTGTCTGCTTGTCCCGGCCGCTCTCCACAGTGATGTCATCAGGTGGGACCACACCAGCCATTTCACCTTCCATCCTGGTATCACTCGTACCATCACCTGGGGCTGCACGGTGGCGCAGTGGTTAGCACCGTGGCAGCACAGTTTACCCTCGGCCGGGGGATTGCGGGGATCATGAGATCGTGGGTTTGATCCCAGCCCCCGACCAACAGTGATCTGTGTGGGGTTTGCATGTTCTCCCCGTGTTGCATGGGTTTACTCCGGGATTTCTCCGGTTTCCTCCCACATGCCAAAAACATGCAGGTTAGGGATACGGGGCGCTTGCGCACGCAGCGACTAGCAGCTGGTGGCTTGTCACCAGACTGCAAAACAAATCTACCTACGGGTACAAATAAGTAACAAACCCCCCCCCCAAAAAAAACTCAACTGTCGGGTGTTCTGGTGGCCCACCCTGTGGACTGATGTCTGGGATTACGTCCAGGCCTTTCAAGTCTGCAACCACAATAAATGTGACTCCTCGCCCCCTTCTGGTCTCCTCTACCCACTTCCCATGCCCAGCCGACCCTGGTCCCACATTGCCCTGGAGTTTTTCACTGGACTCCCCCCCTCTCAAGGCAACACTGTTATCCTTACCTGTGTGGATTGCTTCTTTAAGGCAATCCACCTGGTGCCCCTCCCCAAACTACCCTCTGCTTTGGAAATGGCAAACATCCTCACTACCCACGTCATCCGCCTGCACAGCATTCCATTCCTGTGGACACTGTGTCTGACCGGGGCCCTCAATTCACCTCCCAAGTCTGGAAAGCCTGTTGCTCTTTCCAAGACACCACCATCAGCCTTACTTCTTGATACCATCCTCAGAGCAAAGGGAAGGCTGAGCGCACCAACCAATCCCTGGAGGTAGCCCTTAGGCGCGTAGCAGCCTGCAACCCCAGTACATGGAGCACTCATCTGACCTGGGTGGAATATTCTCATAACTCGACTGTCTCAACGGCCACTGGATTGACCCCATTCGAGTCGCCCATGGGGTACACTCCCCCCGTTACTGATGGTGGAGAGGGACGTTGCTGTACCATCGGTGGGGACCCATTCACATCGCTGTCGATGGCTCTGGAAGGCCACTCGTGCTGCCCTCGTCCATTTAGCTGAATGCAACCACCAGTACGTGGACTGCAGGTGTACTCCTGCTCCCAAGTATTCCATCGGGCAGCAAGTGTGGTTGTCAGCGGACCAGGCGCCCTTGAAGATGGAGTCCAGGAAACTCTCTCCTTGTTTCCTTGGCCCATTCACCATCTCCAGGGTTGTTAACAACATCTCGGTCTGCCTGAAGCTCCTGCCGGCGATGCGGATTCACCCCACCTTCCACGTTTCCAAAATCATGCCCCTCTCTGCCAGCCCTCTCTGCTCTCCCCCAAAGCCGCCTCCTCCCCCTCAGGTCCTCGACGGTCAAGCCACTTACATGGTCCAGAGAATTCTGGACATCCACTGTGGGGGCCGGGGGCTTCAATATCTTGTCTACTGGAAGGGCTATGGACCAGAAGAAAGATTGTGGATCCCCAGTTCCTACTTCTACGACAAGAGGATGTTTGGGTCTTTCATAAGGCACATCCCAACAAGTCCTGTGGATCACCAGGAGGCGCTCCTAGAAGAGGGGGCACTGTCATGTTCTAGTGAGCGCACTCTCCCCCTCCCTTCCTGTTCAACTTTCCCCGACTCCGCAGACAATCATCTCACCTGCGTGATGAGACACACCTGCTGCCTCTGCCTCGCCAGTGCTTAAAAGAACCTTCACTTCAATGCTTCAGTGCTGGCTCGTTGGGTATCCTACCTACTACAGCAAGTAAATTATATTCTCCCTCTCTGAGAAAAATTATTAATTCCTCTCATCTTCTCTTCTACAGGTTGCTACCATCTTCGTGATGCGTCTTCGGGGTTGCTGTGCACTCACCTGCATCATCATCATCACCACTTCAGCAGCCATATCCACCTGGTCAGACACCTCACCCACCTCTACTCCTGTCTTCCAGCTTCAGCTCCCGGTTTGCCGTTTGTACTGGGTTTCGCTGCCGGGTTGTCTGTTTCACCCATGTGAGTGCAGTCCAATTTTCCCTTTTCAGTCTTACTCCTTATCTAACCTGCTCTCGTCTCTCCTTCAAGGCTGGGTCTTCCTCAGGTGAGTGACATATTTCATTAAGAAAGCTTTCCCTTTTGAATTAATCAAAATCAAAATCAATTTACTTCTCTGTGTCATCATGTGTTTTTTCTGGTGTCACTCCCTGCATGTGAGCTGTCAATTATTACCAATCATGGCATAGATGTAAATAGTGATTGCCTTAATATGGCATTTAATTCAATATTAGACTCAATGTTTTTGTTTTGTTTTTTTTTTCAGAAAGAAGGAAATTCTACCCATTATCTCCACCACATGTTGGACCTTGTTCTGACATATGGCATAGAAATAGAAAATCTGGTAGTGTCTCCTCATAATCCTGTACTGTCAGACCACTGCCTGTTAACCTTTGATTTTTTCTATTTCTGATTATTTGGCTCCTAAAGAAAAATATTACTACAGTAGATGCCTCTCAGATGATACTGTTACCAAATATATGTAGATTGTTTCCTCTATGTCACGTGTCAACACAGTGGAGATAAGCTATGGAGAGCTTGCTCCTTCTGTAACTGATTGCATGGTAGATTGTGTTACAGCTTCTCTGCATCAGATTCTAGACGTCGGCCCCTTTAAAAAGTAAAAAGTCAAATCTGAAATTTTTAACTTCTTGGTTCAACACAGAAACTCGTAGCTTAAAACAGAAGACTTGTCAATTAGAAAGAAAATGGCACTCCACTAAATTAGATGAAATCTATTTAGCTTGGAGAAATCATCTTTTAATTTATAAAAACAAACAAAAAAAAATCTCTTCGGAAAGCTAGAACAAGTTATTATTCTACATTAATCGAAGAGAACAAGAATAATCCCAGGTTTCTTTTCAGCACTGTAGCCAGGCTGACAAAGTGTCAGGACTCTGTCAATCCTAGCATTCCCTTAGAGCTTACTAGTCAGGACTTTATGAACTTTTTCAATAATAAAATTTCATCTATCAGAGATAAAATCAGTCAGATTCTTCCCACCGTTAACTTAAATACACTAACGGCTACAACTCCTTCAATTAATACCTGTTTGGATGACTTTTGTTATGACCCGAGCACTATGTCATCGTGCTCGGGCTATTCCTGTCAGGGCATGACAGCGGCGTTGTCATCCTGGCTCTCCGAGCTCTTATTGTGACAGTGCTCGGGGAGGCTTCCGCTCAGCTGTCAAGTCCTGAGCAGCTGTTCTGCATTTGCGGTCATTAGTGGTGGACTTCTTATACCCACGCTAGCGGCCGCATCCCTGCAGCAGTGCCAGTCTTTCTCCGTCAGAGCTACGGATGCTTTGGACTATTTCCTACCTCGTCTGCCTGTGGTTGACCGTCGCTTCCCGTGGACCAGTAAGTGAGCTGTTAGCCTTACGCCTCCCGGTGTGAGTAGACCTCTGTGTGTCTCTGCCTCAGCAGCCTGTGTAATCATTACTCCACCAACCTTGCCTGTCTGTGTATGACCGTCTCCTCCTGTGGACCTGTAAGAGAGCTGTTTAGCCTTACGCCTCCTGATGTGTGTAGACGTATATGTGTCATTGCCCCAGCAGCTTGTGTTGTCATTTTTTCACCGTAAATAAAACTCACTGAACTCACTGGTGACTGTATGGCGTCTTATGGTGGCTCGTGAGAGCCACCGCATGACAACTTTACTCCAATTGACCTTTTAGAGATAGATAAAATAATTTCCTCATCCAAACCTTCAACTTGTCTTTTAGACCCTATTACTACCAGGTTATTTAAATAAGTCTTCCCATTTATTGGTAGCTCTATTCTTCAAATAATCAATTAATCATTAATAATAAGCCAATTACCGCAGGCTTTTAAAACTTCTGTAATTAAACCCTTACTCAAAAAGCCAATGCTGGATCCAGGAGTTTTGGTTAACTATAGACCAATGTCTAATCTTCCTTTCATTTCAAAAATCTTAGAAAGGGTTGTTGCTACTCAATTATTTGACCACTTGCAGGGAAATGATTTATTTGAAGAGTTTCAATCTGGGTTTAGAGTCCATCATAGTACTGAAACAGCTTTAGTGAAGGTCACTAACGACCTCCTTATCACATCTGATAATGGACTTGTTTCTGTACTTGTCCTTTTAGACCTTAGTGCAGCTTTTCATACTATTGATCAAAATATTCTACTTGATAGATGAGAACACCATGTTGGACTTAATGGAGCTTCGTTACAATGGTTTAGATCTTATTTATCTGATCGGTTCCAGTTTGTTCATGTCAATAATGAGTTTTCTTCCAACTTAAAGCTCAGTCATGGAGTTCCACAGGGATCTGTGCCAGGCCCTATTCTTTTTAGTTTATATATGCTTCCGTTAGGAAACATTATTAGAAAGCACTGTATGCATTTCCATTGTTAGGCAGATGTCACACAATTATACCTGTCAGTGAAGCCAGAGGATCGTAATCAATTAGGCAAGTTAGAGGCCTGTCTTAAGGAAATCAAAGCTTGGATGACTTGTAATTTCCTGCTATTCAATTCAGATAAGCCTGAAGTCATTCTAGTTGGCCCAAATAAACCCTTAGAAATACCATTCCAAATCAAACTCTTAGTTTGGATGAGGTTACTCTTTCTCATAATTTTGATCAAGATCTGTTTTTTTAATTCACATATTAATCTTGTTTCTAAGACTGCCTTCTAGCATTTAAGTAATATTGCCAAGACTAGGAGCATCTTGTGTCAGAGTGATGCTGAGAAACTAATCCACGCTTTTGTTAGCTCAAGATTAGATTAGTGCAAGTCTTTATTATCAGGTTGTCCTAAAACATCTTTAAAAAGTCTTCAGCTGATCCAAAATGCTGCAGCTGCAGCTGCCAAACTGGATTTGGGAGTCAGACTCCCAAATCCAAATCCCAATCATGGGCGCATGAGCACACAGCGACCGGCAGCTGGTGAAAAAAGTCTGTCGTCTGTGTCTCTGTTTTTACACACTTTAATGTGTTTAAACGAAATTCTCTGTGTTGTTTTTGTCCTTGAATGTTTGTGGACTGTATAACGAAGAGCTCCCTGGATCCATTAGTATGGATTTCCTCCTTATTTTTGCACTGTTGTTTCTTTCCTACCGGCTCTTTGTCTCTGAGGTAAGCACAATCACGATCATGCCGGGAAGAATACAGTATTACAGAGACATGTTACTGCATTTAAACACGGATAATGCAGCATCTGTGATTGAGTCTGTGCCGCAACTGCCAGACTTTATTTTAAGAGACTTTCATGGACACAGCGATGAAAAGAGACACAAGAGGAGGAAACGCGGAAAGCGTGAACGCGTGAAATTAAGCCTGAGGAGATGTCAGCTTAACAGCATTCCTCTTCCTTCCATGATTTTGGGTAACGTACAATCCCTGAGAAATAAAGTGGATGAAATTCAAGGGAATGTACGATATCAGAAGGATTTCAAGAACTGCTGTGTCATGGCTTACACGGAGACGTGGTTTACGGCGCAAGACCCGGATGTGGACATGTGGATTGACGGCTTTGGAGCCCCACTTCGCTCGGATCGGCAGGAAGAGGTAACGGGGAAATGTCAGGGGAGCGGTGTATGTTTATATATTAATAAATAGTACTGCACATCTGTCACAGTCAGAGTGCGCATCTGTACACCCGATGTGGAGCATCTGTCTGTATCGCTACGCCCCTTTTATCTGCCCCGCGAGTTCCCCTAACTTTTCATCACGACTGTGTACATTCACCCGAGGGCAGATGCTGCCTCCGCCTCCAGCACCGTCTTTGATGTGGTACAGCGGCTGCAGTCAATTTCCCCAGAGGCTCCAAACTTTATTCTTGGGGATTTTAACCATGTTTCTTTAAAAAAGACACTTAAAAACTTTTATCAGTATGTCTCCTGCCCAACCAGGCGAAAAAAGACATTGGACCTGTGCAATGGATCCATTGAGAGGGCCTATAAATCACTTCCCCTTCCTCCCTTAGGATCCTCATATCACAACTGTGTACATTTGCTGCCCATATATAAAACTGCTCTCAGAAGAGGCAAGATGAAGACCAGAGACATAGATGTGTGGACAGAGGATTCACTGCACTGCCTCCAGGAATGCTTTAACTGTACAGACTGGGAGGTTTTCACACTGTCCTGCGGGGATGATTTGGACTCTTTGGTAGATGTCACATGCTCATAGATGGCTTTCTGTAAAAATATGATCGTTCCATGTAAACATGTCAAAATATATCCCAACAACAAGCCATGGGTTACAAAATCAGTTCAATCCTGCTTAAAGAGGAAAGCACTTGCCTTTAAACAGGGGTCTGTTTCTGAGCTACAGGTTGCCACAAAAGAGCTGAAGTCCAAAATTTTAAGAGCAAAACAGAATTATAAATCAGAATTGGAAAGTAAGATGGCAACAAAGAAACTTGGTTCAGCCTGGGCCAGTATGAAAACTATTGCAGGCCTTCAGAGCACAAAGCGCAGTAATCGTGTGTTTTTAGATGGTTTTAATTCAGACACAGAGCTGGCTAATGCTCTTAATTGTTTTTATGGTCGTTTTGATTCCTCTGATTTTAGCACAGAAACCCAAGATTTGAAACAGAAACTCAAAGACAATCAGCACTTTAATATTGAGGTGCAGGATATTAAAAGGGAGTTCTGTGCTGTAAAAGTGAACAAAAGTCAGGGCCCTCATAATATACAGTTAGGCCCAGAAATATTTGGACAGTGACACAATCTTCATGATTTGGGCTCTGCATGCCACCACATTGGATTTGAAATGAAACAGCTACAGCGGAACTGAAGTGCAGACTTTAAGGTTTAATTCAAGGGGTTGAACAAAAATATAAGATTAAACATGTAGGAATTGTTGATATTTTTATACAAACGCTCCTCATTTCAGGGGCTAAAAAGTAATTGGACAAATAAACATAACCCTAAGTAAAATGTTATTTTTCAATATTTTGTTGAGAATCCTTTGCAGGCAATGACTGCCTGAAGTCTGGAACCCATGGACATCACCAAACGCTAGGTTTCCTCCTTTGTGATGCTTTGCTAGGCCTTTACTGCAGCTGTCTTCAGTTGTTGCTTGCTTGTGGGTCTTTCTGCCTTAAGTATTGTCTTGAGCAAGTGAAATGCATGCTCGATTGAGTTGAGATCTTGTGATTGACTCGGCCATTGCGGAATATTCCACTTTGTTGCTTTAAAAAACTCCTGGGTTGCTTTTGCAGTATGTTTTGGATCATTGGTGAAGCGCCGTCCAATCAACTTTGCTGCATTTGGCTGAATCTGAGCAGAAAGTATATCCCTATACACTTCAGAATTCATCTGGCTGCTTCTGTCTTTTGTCACATCGTCAATAAACACAAGTAACCCAGTGCCATTGGAAGCCATGCATGCCCATGCCATCACACTGCCTCCACCATGTTTTACAGAAGATGTAGTGCTTTGGATCATGAGCTGTTCCAATTCTTCTCCAAACTTTCTTCTTCCCATCATTCTGGTACAGGTTGATCTTAGTCTCATCTGTCCAAAGAATGATTTTCCAGAACTGGGCTGGCTTCTTCAGGTGTTTTTTGGCAAAGTCAGTTCTGACCTTTCTATTTTTGAGGCCGATTCATGGTTTGCACCTTGTGGTGAATCCTTTGTATTTACTCTCATGAAGTCTTCTCTTTATGGTAGACTTAGATACTGATACACCTACTTCCTGGAGTGTGTTCTTCACTTGAGTGGATGTTGTGAAGGGGTTGTTCTTCACCATGGAAAGGATTCTGCGATCATCCACCACTGTTGTCTTCTGTGGATGTCCAGGCCTTTTTGAGTTCCCAAGCTCACCAGTGCATTCTTTTTTTCTCAGATTGTACCAAACTGTTGATTTGGCCACTCCTAACATTTCTGCTATCTCTCTGATGGATTTTTTCTTTTTTTTTAAGCCTCAGGATGGTCTTTTTCACCTCCATTGAGAGCTCCTTTGACCGCATGTTATGTGTTCACAGCAACAGCTTCCAAATGCAAACGCCACACCTGGAATCAACTCCAGACCTTTTAACTGCTTAATTGATGACAGGTTAACGAGGGAAGAGCCCATGCAGCCTTGTTATTTTTTTATTTTTTTTTTGCAGCCTTCTGAGTCAATTGTCCAATTACTTTTGGTCCCTTGAAAAAGAGGCGGCTATGTATTAAAGAGCTGTAATTCCTAAACCCTTGCTCCAATTCGGATGTGAATACTCTCAAATACAGCTGAGAGTCTGCACTTTAAGCCCATATTGATTATATAATTGTATTCTGAATATGTTTTCATAAACAGCTAAAATAACAAAACTTGTGTCACTGTCCAAATATTTTTGGGCCTAACTATGTGGGCGATTGGTAAAGTCCTGTGCACGGAAATTGAGTCCTGTATTTCATTACATTTTCAATAAGTCCTTACAGACACAACATGTGCCTAAGATCTGGAAAGATGCCGTGGTTGTCCCCTTTCCAAAATCCAGCTGTCCTAAAACAGTAAACGACTTTAGACCAGTTGCTGTGACTTCAATTTTAATGAAAATTTTTGAAAAACTGGTCAGATTTGAGGTCCTAAAGCAGACTGATCATGCATTGGATCCTTTGCAGTTTGCATATAGACCTCACAAAGGAGTGGAGGACGCCACTGTCACTCTGTTTAACATGCTTTTTATACATCTGGATTTTAATGGGACACATGCCAAGCTTTTATTTGTGGACTTTTCTTCCACCTTTAATACAATCCAACCTCATATTTTAGTTGAAAGGCTCCTGCAACAATTTGGTTTGAGCAGTAATCTGGTGGGTTGTATTCTGGATTTCTTAACCAACAGGACACAGAGAGTAAGGGTCAATGGTACATTGTCTGACCAAAAGTGTTCTTCTACTGGCTCTCCTCAGGGGTGTGTGTTGTCACCACTACTCTTCATCCTGTACACAAACATGTGTCGGAGCAGACATGACAACAGACACATTATAAAGTATGCTGATGATTCAGTTATTGTCAGTCTCCTCCAGGATGGTGAGAGTGGCCATGGCCCAGTAGTTAAGGATTTTTTTCACTGGTGTGAGGATTCCTACCTGCAGCTGAATACGACAAAAACTAAAGATATGATTATTGACTTTAGGAGGAAAACTCCCAGGCACGAAGTCACCGTACTCAAAGGCCAGACCACTGAATGTGTACAGTCCTACAAATATCTTGGGATGATTATTGATAGTAATTTAAACTTTGAAGAGAACTGTGAAAGGGTGTGCAAAAAGGGTCAGCAACATTTGCATTGTTTAAGGAAACTTGCACGCTTCCAAATTGACCGAACCATAATGACAATGTTTTATCGGGCTTTTATTGAATCTGTTTTATCCTTTTCTTTGGTGTCATGGTTTGGTCAGATCAAACTGAAACAGAGGAAATCCTTAGACCAGGTAGTTAGATGGTCCAGTCGTTTGCTCGGTGAGTCACAGCTGAGCCTGACATCCCTGTACACCAGACAGGTACAGAGGATTGCTACCTCCATTTTAAATGATGACTCCCACCCTTTGCACTGCCACTTTCAGCTTCTTCCCTCAAGACGGAGGTTTGCTGTACCAAAAAGTAAAACCCAGCACTACAAAAACAGTTTGTTTCTGCTTCTGTCAAAGAGTTGAACAAGTTGTAACAATATATTGCACATAATTTAGTTACCTATTTATTAATTTCATTTTATATTTACTTATTTTTGTAGGATTTTTATTTGGGTTCTAAATCTTTTATTGGGTTTTAGACCTTTGAGTTTTTAACTTCTTTGACTAGTCTTTAACTTTTTAATATGACCCTTCTCTCTTATCTCTGGTTTTTCTCTCATCTCTTTGTCTTATGTCCTGACTGATGGAGCCTTGAGTATTTTCATCATGTTTATAGTCAGCTTCATGTGTGCCTGTGTTTGTGTTTATGTTGAATGTAATTGTGGTTTGTAAATATAGATGTCACTAGACTGCAAAACAAATCTACCTACGGGTACAAATAAAGTAACCTGAACCTGAACCTGAGACTCGATCTCTGTTTTTAAGAACAGGGTTAAAACCTTCATTTTTGATATAGCCAATAATTAGGGAGGGATCATGTGCCCCTAAATTCTCCCTTAGCTATACTGCTAATAGGTTTAGACAGCCAGGGAACCTCCAACAATGCACTGGGCTTCACTCCTTTCTTCACTCTCAAAGAGATATCTGTGGTGTAATCTAAGGATTACATATGTGGAGCCACTAGGGGGCGACACAGACCGGATGTTGTCAGGAGTACAGCATGACGGATAATAATAATATGGCGGAGTTCGTGTGCCTCACCGTTACTTTGGGGGTACCTGGGACTACTGGTCACGTGCTCAAAACAGTACTCCTTTGCAAAGTCTTCCATTTCCTGACTTGCGAACTGCGGGCCGTTATCCGTGATCAGTATCTCTGGTATTCCGTGACGTGCAAACATAGACTTTAAATGCACAATGACATTGGCAGAGCGAGTTGTCAGAACAGTCAAAAACCTAATTAAGAAAGCCAGTGATCCATACCGAGCACTGTTAGCCTACAGAACCACAGCGTTGGCAAATGGCTACAGCCCAGCACAGCTTCTCATGGGGCGTAGGCTTCGTACCACCCTGCCAATGCTTCCAGAGGCCTTGCAGCCATGCGTGCCAAATCTGCAACAAATTCGTCACGTGGAAAAGGAGAGACGGATGAGGCAAACAGAATGTTTCAACAAAAGTCACAGAACGAGAGATTTGGATAAACTGTTACCCGGAAACTCTGTTTGGATTACAGATGCAAAAGCACAGGGCACAGTGATATCTGTCCACAAAACCCCACGGTCCTATGTCATTAGTGGACCACAAGGGACAATCAGGAGGAATCGCACTCATCTTGTGCCTATGTCGATACCAGAGACTGAGATGGAACCACAACGGACCCAGTCAAATGGAAAAGACACTCCTACAGAAACTGTTTCTGAGCCCAATGCACAGGAAACACCAGGTGTTGTTAGAACCAGGTCTGGTAGAGAAGTGATAAAACCAAAGAGACTGGATCTGTAGAGTTGCATGTTAATATTTGTGAAAACAGTGTTGAAGAGAAAAAAAAAAGAAATGTTATATTTTGTGTTTTCAGCTAAAAGGGGTCAACTTGGCTTCAGTAAGGGGGATGTGGTGTAATCTAAGGATTACATATGTGGAGCCACTAGGGGGCGACACAGACCGGATGTTGTCAGGAGTACAGCATGACGGATAATAATATGGCGGAGTTCGTGTGTTAATGTTGTTCCAGCCAGTTAATAAAGGAGGCTCCGTGTTCACCCAAAGCAGCAGTCTTTATTTATAAAAGAACCCAACACAACAATATCTTTGCTGGTCATTAACATCTGTTTGTTCTCTCCCATAGATTGAGTCCTCATCGTGCTGTTTGCTCTCTACATGTCTGTTCTTTTCTTCTTCTTCTCTATCCCCTCACCCCCCAGCCAGTCAAAGCAGATGACTGTCCCTCCCTTAGCCTGGTTCTGCTGGATGTTTCTTCCTGTTAAAATTGAGTTTTTCCTCTCCACCGTCGCCAAGTGCTTGCTCACAGGGAATTGCCTGATTGCTAGGGTCTTTCTTCAATTGTGGGGGTTTCCCCTACAGTTGAAAGTGCTATGAGATGACTGTTGTTGTGAAATGGCGCTGTTTAAATAAAGTTGAATTGAATTTAATTTAATTGAATCTCTGTGGAGGCGGCAAAGAAACCCATAGGGTGCTATGAAGCGTTCTCATAATGCCTTTGCTGTAGTTCTTGCATTTTGGTCTTTGGTTGTTATTGCCACTGCAAACTTGCTAAAATGGTAAGTAATGACTATGATACTTCTGATGTCACGGTTGTCAGGCTCAAGTGACAGATAATTCATACATACCAGCTCTGATGGATAGGTTGTGAGAATGTTCTGCATGGAAGCTGCTTTCTGAGGAGTGACTTTCCACCTGAAACATCTTTCAAAAGTTTGGCATTTGTTTGCAATTGCCTTAGCAATTCCTGGCCAATAGAACCTGACCTGAGCCAGGCAAAGCGCTCGTTCAGCTCCTAAATGGCCAACTTTATCAGGTATGCCCTTTAAGGCAAGTTCACAAAACTTTCTCGGAAGGACAAGCTGAAAGACTTCACAGCCATTGTGGATAGACCTCTTGTACAGCACTCCCTCCTTGAATTCCAATTTATTCCATTCCCTAACAAGTAGTTTAACTTCAATCGGCTCATTTCTTAGTTTTGTATAATGGGGTTTATTTGCTGTTTCAAGATAATGAATGATCTTCTTTTAAGATGGATCTTCCTTTTGAAGTTGATGCCAGTCATCTCTTTTCATGCCAGGTATGGTGTCTTGACCGGGGTTAACAAAACTCTCAGGTATAGTAGAGGGTTCAAGTGCCATAGATTCCGCTAGCACAGGATACTCTGATACATTTAAACTGGAATGGGTACTGTGACACTGACACAGGGCAGTGATCACTTCCTTTGAGATCACTTCAGTCTCATTACTCAGGAGATGGTTTTTAAAGCCTTCAATCCTTTCTTTTACTTTTAGAAAAGCATTGTTTTCATGTGGTGGCCCATGTGGTCGCCTGGACAACCCATCTGCATCTTTGTTTGCAAGGCCTGCTTGATATTTTATGCTGAAATTGTAAGTTGACAATGCTGCTAGCCAGCGATGGTCTGCTGCATCCAATTTGGCAGAGGTAAGGACATAAGTGAGTGGGTTGTTGTCAGTGAGGACTACAAACTCTGAACCGTACAGATAGTCATTAAACTTATCACAAATTGTCCATTTTAGTGCCAAGTACTCCAGCTTGTGAGTTGGGTAGTTTTTTTCACTCTTGGATAATCCTCCGCTGGCATAAGCTATCACTCTGAGCTTCCCAGCTTGTTCCTGATAAAGTGCAGCACCAAGACCCTCTCCACTTGCATCAGTGTGCAAGGCATAAGGAAGCTTGGGGTTAGCAAATGCAAGAACTGGGGCAGATGTCAACTTATTTACAAGGGTTTTAAATGCAAAGTCACATTCAGAGGTCCATTCAGTTTCAAAAGGCATTTAAGAGTTTACAGTACCTTTGGGACCATGTCTCTTGTATGTCTTTCCCCTCTTGTGATGGTGTACACGACCAGCTTTAAGTGCATTTGAGATGAGATGAGATGAGATTCAACTTTATTGTCATTACACATAAGTTAACGAAACGGGACTTGGCATTTGGGCACGCTCTGCTGAGCGCATCCAAGGCCGGGGCAGCCGCTAGGCGCCAGTCATAGCTATCTTTAACGGCTTAGCTATCTTGGAGTAGTCTTCAACAAAGCACCTGTAATAACCTGCAAAACCTAAAAATCTCTCAAGCTCTTCTCTGTTTGTGGGACAAGGCCAAGTTTTTAGAGCAGAGATTTTGTCTGGATCAGTGTGAACACACTGAGCATCCACAATATGGCCAAGGGACTTCACTGATGATTTAAAAAAGTGGCACTTTTCAGGTGATAATTTGAGGCCAAAATCCTTCAGATGCTTCAGTACTCTCATAAGTCTCTCTTCATGTTCCTCAAGCGTTTCAGAGAAAACTATCAGGTCATCTAAGAACACAAGCACTTCATTAAGATGTAAAACCCCAACACACTTTTCCATTAAAAGTTGAAAGGTGCTAGGGGCATTTGTTATTCCTTGGGGCATTCTGTTAAGTTTCCAGAACCCTAAGGGACATATGAATGCCGTCTTATGCTTATCTTCTTCTACCATTTCTACCTGATAATAGCCAGATTTCAAGTCCATTACAGAAAACAATTTTGCACCACTTAGAGCCGAGAATGTCTCCTCAATGTTCGGGAGGGCATATGCATCTTTGATAGTGTAGGAATATAGCTTTCTGTAATCAACACACAACCTTATCTTTCCATTCTTTTTCTTGACCAAAACAAGTGGGGATGCAAAGGAGCTTGAAGATTCTCTTATTACACCAGAATCAAGTGGCTCTCTCAAATGTTGTTTGACTACCTCTCTGTCACTTGGATGTATGGATTGTGATCTCTCCTTAAAAGGAGTGTCATCTTTTAGCTTAATGTGATCCTTTACAACAGTTGTGTGGCCAATACATGTCATCAGTAGCAGTAACATCTTGAATGGAATGAAGCTTTTCTGTAATCTGTGTTTTCCACTGTTCTCCAAGCAGTGGATTGTCCAGGTCGAAACTGAGTTTCTTACCCCCTGTCTCCCCTTTAAACTCTAGGCAGAGAGATTGGTTGGAGCTCAAGGCCATGAAAGAATCTGCAGCAGAAATCATTCTAATGACATGCTTGGGCTGCAATGTGATCTCAGAGGAAATGCTTACCAGTGCACATTCTGGTATTAAACCACCAGGCAATGATGAGGTTTCAGGTGGCTCAACAGCAAAAACTTTGTGTGGATTTGTCTTACCCACTCTAATATCTCCAAATACTTGAACCCTCTGTTTGGGTGGGATTGTAATGGGATCATACCTATGTAGTTTGACAGGGTGGACTTTGCTTTCAGTCTTTCCAAAGTGAGCCACATGGTGAAGTACTAATGCATAACTGTCTGACCTTTGCAGAAACTTGGATTTTCCATGCTCCATAGCACTCTGGTATAATCTATGCAGGACATTAGTACCAATTAACAGAGGTATTTTCCTACTGAAGTGACATTCAGGAACAACCAAGACCAGGGCTGTCATCTCTTCTTTTGTACCAGTGATAGAACAGGGAAAGGTCAAATTTGTTTCCACAAAACCTAGGTAAGGTACATTTAGCCCTCCTGCACCTTCAGTTTCAAGCAGGCAATGAATGGGTTGTATGGGCAGAGATGCCAGATGTGTGGCATGAAAAGTCTCAGAGATGGTTATGACCTGTGATCCTGTATCTAAGATGGACTCACACATTATACCTTCAGTTAAAACTGTAGCTGCACAGCGTGGACCAATGAGATTACCCAGAATTTTAGTACTTTGATCTCTTTCCAAGTTTGAGTTCTCAGTTACATACTTCTCATCCAAATGATGATTTAGCACTTTAGAATTTAGCAATGATAAGGAACAAGAGTGAATTTTATGAACATGGCGAAAAAACCAGTAAACTTCTAGCTAATCAACTACGTGGTATTAGAGCTAAGCAAATTATTACTGGAGTTAGGACAGATAAAGGAGAGGTGACATCTGACCAACAAGTGATTAATGATATTTTCAGGTCATTTTATTCCAAATTATATACCTCAGAATATACAACAAACTTAAAGGATTTGGAAATTTTTTTTGATTCTATTGATATTCCTTCGATTTCTTCAGAATCTCGGCAAATTTTAGAAGCTCCCATCACAAAAGAAGAAATTCAGCTGGCAATATCATCCATGCAATCAGGAAAATCTCCAGGACCTGATGGGTTTTCCGCTGATTTTTTCAAAAAATTCTCTGACGACCTCGCCCCTTTCCTTTGTCAAGTTTTTACAGAGTCGCTTGACTCTGGTACACTTCCTCCTTCATGCTATCAGGCCTGTATCACTGTGTTGCTTAAAAAGGATAAGGATCCTGTTGATTGTGCTTCTTACAGGCCTATTTCCTTGTTAAATACCGATGTTAAAATTTTGTCAAAGTTGTTAGCTTCAAGGTTGGAAAAGATTCTTCCTTTTATAATTTCACAGGACCAAACCGGTTTCATTAAAAATCGCCATTCTTTTTTTAACTTGCGGCGGTTGTTTAATATTATTTATACTCCTCACCACAACATACCTGAATGTCTTATTAGTTTGGACGCTGAAAAGGCATTCGATAGGGTTGAGTGGGAGTATTTGTTTTTTACTTTGGAGAGGTTCGGTTTTGGTCCTTCCTTCTGTTCCTGGATTAAACTTCTCTATGCTAGTCCTTTAGCTTCAGTGTTAACTAATTGTTGCTATTCTGACTATTTTAGACTTTACCGTGGTACGAGGCAAGGCTGTCCTTTGAGCCCGTTGCTCTTTGCCTTGGCAGTTGAGCCGTTAGCTATTGCAATCCGTGGGAGCCGGGACTTTCTAGGCATTCGTAGGGGTGGCATTGAGCATAGGGTTTCACTCTATGCTGACGATCTTTTATTATTTCTCTCCAACCCACTTACTTCATTACCCGCTATACTCAACATTTTAGATAGTTTTAGTAGGTTTTCTGGTTATAAAATTAATCTTAATAAGAGTGAACTGTTTCTGATTAATGAAAAGATTCAAGTTCAGGATTTTGAAAATTTTCCTTTCAAGGTTGTTATTGATCATTTTAATTATCTTGGGATATGTGTCACTAAACAATTTAATTACTTGTTTAAAAATAATTTTCTCCCCTTACTTGACCAGTGCAAGCTAATACTTTCCAAATGGTCCCCATTATCCTTGTCTTTAATTGGCAGAATCAATTCTGTAAAAATGATATTACTTCCAAAGTTTTTATATTTGTTTCAATGTCTCCCCATTTTTTTTCCTAAATCCTTTTTTAAGTCTTTGGACTCTCTGATTACCTCATTTATTTGGAATGGTAAACATCCGAGATTGAGGAAAGTTTTTCTTCAAAGACCCAAATCAGTAGGTGGCATGGCTCTGCCTAACTTTCAATATTACTACTGGGCAGCAAATATCAGGTGCATGTTATATTGGAAACATTTTTATCTGGAACCCAAATCACCTATTTGGATCCTTATGGAGTCACATGTGGACAATCAAACCTCCCTACCGGCAATTTTAGGTTCACCACTTCCCCTTGCTTTGTCTACACTGGGTAATAATAAAGTAGTTCGTCAGTCTCTTAGAATTTGGTCTCAATTCAGGAAAAATTTCGGTCTTCAGTTTTTTTCCATTAGAAGTCCAATTGCCGCAAATCATTTATTTACCCCATCAGCTATTGATAGTGCATTTCATATATGGCACAGAAAAGGTTTAAAATCTTTTGCGGATTTATATTTTGATGGTCAGTTTGCAAGTTTTTCTCAACTTTCCACCAAATTCGAAATCACTTCTACACATTTTTTCCGCTTCCTCCAGGTTAGACATTATGTGCAAACCATGACAAACCAGTTCCCTCAAAAACCTTCTGATAATCCTCTAGATGATTTTTTATTAGTTAAACCAACTTCTAAGGGGGTAATGTCAGTTTTATATAATTTAATTTCAAATTTACAATCTTCTTCTCTGGCCGCTATCAAATTGAACTGGGAACAAGATCTTAATTTTACTTTTACTGATGAACTGTGGGACTCTATTCTTGGCCAGGTTCACACTGTATCAATGTGTGCTCGTCACGCTCTTATTCAATTTAAGATTGTACATCGGATGCACCTGTCCAAGGTTAAGTTAGCACGTATTTACTCGGATATAGACCCAACTTGTGAAAAGTGTGGTAGCGCTCCTGGCACTTTGCTTCACATGTATTGGTCCTGCCCTGCATTGATGAATTTTTGGCATTCTGTTTTTATCACTATGTCTGAAGTCCTGCAATATCAAATTAAACCTGATCCATTATGCGCCATTTTTGGTGTGGCTCCAGAACTTGTCTTGCCAAGTTCCAAATTAAAAGTATTCAAATTTTCATTATTATTGGCCAGACGTGCTGTATTACTGAAGTGGAAAGACTCTTCGCCCCCTTCACATTTACAGTGGATAAAAGATATAATGTCCGGTTTGGATTTAGAAAAAATCAGATATACAGTCTGTGGCTCTGAAAACAAATTCTATAAATTATGGCGCCCGTTTCTTGATTTCTTTGAAAGACCCACGATTATAGTTTCTGAGTAGCTCATATCCCCTTTACCCCACCCCCACTTCACACACACAATTTTTCTTTGTAATTTTTTTTTTTAATTATTGTTTATTTAAAGGTTTTTGTGCTTTGCAGCATTTACATTTGTTGGCTTTAAGTTCTAGTTTTTCACTGTTTGGTTGAAACAAAAATGAAAATTTCTAATACTTTGTATTGTATTGATACTTCAATTAATAATAATAAAAAGACCTTTGAAAGAAAGAATTTAGCAATGATGATTGAGCACTGATTTAGAACACAAGACTTATCCTGTGTCCTTTTTCTCCAGTTTGGATACCTCTGATATCAACATTTTGTCATATGGCTGCTGCTAATGAACTGTCATGTTTGATACAAGTTGGATCTAGCGGCAGAATAATGCGCTCCACCTTAGCCAGGTGTACTGACAGTCTACTCAGACACCCGAAGAGTGCGTCTGTTTATAGTTATTTCTGTCATCATCATAGCAGACTGTTTCATTTAGGTCTGATCAGATTCCTCCACACAGCTCTGTCCTTAGCTTTCCGCTGCCAGGAACTCCTGTCTATATCCAACTTCTTCAAGTTTCTTTTTACAGTGTCTTTAAATCTGAGTTTTGGTCTACCCTGATTGCATTTGCCCTCACATAACTGTGAGTAGAGTAACTGCCGAGGGAGATGCTGGTGGTCCATCCTCTCAACATGTCCGAGCCATCTCAGGTTCATCTGTATTAGCATGTCCTCCATTGATGGTAGACCAGCTTGTTTCAACACTTCTGTGTTGGTTATCTTGTCTCTCCATGAGATGTTCATTATGGCTCGAAGGTGTCTCATCATGTACGTGTGGAGTTTCTTTACCTGCACTCTGTAGACAGTCCAAGTTTCAGCACTGTACAATAGAGTAGCCAGTACTGTCGCTCTGTACACTTTGCAATTCACATGGATAGACACATGTCGATTGTTCCACAGTCTCTCCCTCAAGTTTCCAAACACAGCGCTTGCTCTTCCCAGAGATAGTTCATCCTCCAGCCTAGCATTCTCTGAAACTGTACTCCCTAGATACTTGAAAATCTTGCACTTGACTAGTGGCTCTGTACCAATGCTGATCTTTTCTGGTAGTGATGTTGATAATTGGAACTTTAGTGGTTGATAAAGGCACTGTCTTCTTGATGTTGATTTTGAGGCTGAACTGGCTAGTTGCTCTTGCAAATTTCTCCACTAAAGATTGCATATCTTCCACACTGTGTGCAACAAGAGCACTGTCGTCGGCAAACAGCATTTCTCTTACTACCTTTATCGATGTCTTACTCTTGGCTTTAAACTGTGCCACATTGGACAAGTCTGCTTCTTTCCTTGTTTGAATGTATACTCCTTCTGAAGTGTCTCTAAAGGCCACCTCAAGCATGGCTGCCAGATATAGTGAGAAGAGTGTAGGCACCAGCCCACACCCTTGTTTCACCCTGTTGCTTACTGAAAAGTCTTTAGATACTGAACCACTCATTGCCACGTTTGCTTGCATACCTGTATGGAGTGCCTTGATCAGGCTGACAAACTTCTCTGTACAGCCATAATTCTTGAGTACCTGCCAAAGTCCTTGTCGCGAAACAGTATCGAAGGCTTTACTGAAGTCTATGAAGACTACATAAAGCGACATGTTCTGTTCGATACACTTTTCTTGAACCTGTTTCAAGCAGAAAATCATGTCCATTGTGCTTCTTCCACTTTTAAAGCTGCACTGAGTTTCCGGTAGTACATTCTGTGAGATGAGTTCATTGAGTCTGTTCAGTAGTACACGTGAGAGAATCTTACCAACAGTGGCTAGCAGTGATATACCTCGGTAATTTCCACAGTCTTTCCTGTCACCTTTCTTGAACAAAGGCACAATACTTGCATCCTTCCAGTCTTGAGGTACTTTCTGGGCATCCCATATCTCTTGGATGAGCTTGTGCAGGCAGTTGGTCAGCTGAACACCACCAAATTTCCACACTTCTGCTGGAATTCCATCCCTTCCTGGAGCTTTACCGTCCTGTTGTGTCCTGATAGCTGCCATTAGTTCATCAAAATTTGGTGGTTCATCCAGACTTGATACAGCTGGTCGCTGCATTAGAGCTTCTTTAGCCTCTTCAGTGAGATCTCCAGGGTTGTTTAGTAGTTGGTCAAAATGGTCTGCAAATCTGTCCAGGATCTTGTCTTTCTCCTGCAAAACCGTTCAATCATCCATAGCTTTAGTTGGATCAGTCCTCTTGGTTTATGGCCGTAGATTTCTCTCAAACCTGTGAAGTATGTTTTCATGTTCTTCCTGTCTGCTGCAGTTTGATGTTCCTCCAGTTTTTCATCCCACCAGTTGGACTTCATCCCTCTTGTGTACTTCTGTAGCTCACTCTGAGCCTTTGAGTATTTCTTCTTCTTCGACCATGTGTTACACTGTAGATTTTCCTGCCTAGCTGTATTCCTCGCTTCTAGTAGTTTCTTCAGGTGTTCATCATTCTCATCAAACCAGTCTTGATGTTTCCTCTCAGGGTGGCCTAATACATCACTCACAGTCTGATACGCCGTATCCTTTCGTGTTGCCCATTTCTCTTCTATGTCATTCTCTGAGTTGTTGCTGTCCCAGTCTTTCAAGTTTTCATCCATTTCCTGTGTTAGTTCTTCCTGCTTCTTTTGGCCTTTCAGTGCACTAGTGTTTAGCTTCCATGGTGGCTTCGCACCTGTCCTGCAGTGCTGTTTTTGTCTCTAAATCCTTAATCTAGATCTCAGCATAACATGATCAGTACCACAGTCTGTGCCTCCCATTGCTCTGGTGTCCAATACGTCCCTTATGTCTCTCTTCCTGACTATGATGTAGTCTAACAAGTGCCAGTGCTTGGATCATGGGTGCATCCATGTCTTCTTGTGTGTGTTCTTGTGCTTACATAGAGTGTTAGTTATCACAAGGTTGTTCTCTGAACAAAGTGCAAGTAGAAGTTCTCCATTAGCATTGCACTTGCCTACTCCATGACTGCCTAGCACTCCTTTCCATTTCTCAGTGTCTGAACCAACTCTGGCATTAAAATCTCCAATGAATATCAGCCTGTCATCAGTCGGTACATGCCTGATAGTCTCACGTAAATCACTGTAGAACTTTTCCTTCACCTCCTCTGTGTTGGTCATTGTTGGGGCATATACACTGATGAGTGTGGCATACATCTTACGCTGCAGTGGGAGTCTCATAGTCATTATCCTGTCATTGATTGGCACCGGATCCTCATCAAGCATTGCTGCTATCTCCTTTCTAACTGCAAAGCCCACTCCTGCTTCTCTCCTTTCTTGAGATGATCTCCCGCTCCAAAAGAAGATGTACCCATGGTCTTCCAAGCTGTCATATCCAGGAAATCTTGTTTCAGTAAGTGCAGCTATGTCTGCATTGTACCTGTTCATGTCCAGGGCCACAAGTGTGGTCTGTCTTTCTGGGCGCTATGATGTTGTTCTGTTCAACAGAGTGCATACATTCCATTCTGCTACACACAAGGCTGCTGTTTTCCTCTTCTTTTGTCTTCCTGCTCCTAGCTTACTTTTCACTGCCTGTCGGAGTGTGAACAGATATATATGCTCTTGATATGTTCATTTTTGTGTTTATTGGTTTGTGGAAATGGGGTGTGAGTCTAGAGTTTTGTCGGAGGTGGGATGGTACATATGAGAATTGTACTTTGGGGTTTGCCATAGCTCAGCCGGGGTTGGGGGTGAGTGATGTCAGGCAGGCTACGGCTGGGAGTATATATTGAGCTGTAGAGCCAAATAAAGTATATTCAATGAACAGCAGACCAATCTCTCCGCTCTCCATTATTCAAACATCACAGCATCATTTTGTAAAATGGCTCCAGACAGTAATCTCAAAGTCAGGTGATACCTACAACATTGTTTAATACATGTCTGCGTCAATAAACTTTTTGCCATGTTTAATTAGTTCACATCACCGTTTGTATAAATCATAGCACCAACATCCTTGGAGGAAAATCATATCTATCTATCTATCTATCTATCTATCTATCTATCTATCTATCTATCTATCTATCTATCTATCTATCTATCTATCTATCTACGTATATAAATACTTGTTAAAATCAAATAAAATGGCTTTAAACAATTCAATTCAACTTTATTTATATTGCGCCATTTCACAACAACAGTCATCTCATAGTCTCATAGCACTATCAACTGTAGGGGGAACCCCCACAGTTGCAGAAAGACCCCAGCAATCAGGCGATCCCCTGTGAGCAAGCACTTGGCGACGGTGGAGAGGAAAAACTCCCTTTTAACAGGAAGAAACCTCCAGCAGAACCAGGCTCAGGGAGGGGCAGTCATCTGCAGCAACTGGCTGGGGGGTGAGGGGATAGACAAGAAGAAAAGAACAGACATGTAGAGAGCAAACAGCACGATGGGGAACTCAATCTATGGGAGAGAACAAACAAATGTTAATGACCAGCAAAAAAAATATTTCATTGAGAGTGAGAAAAGGAGTGAGGCCCAGTGCATTACTGGAGGTCCCCCGGCTGACTAAACCTATTAGCAGCATAACTAAGGGAGGGTTCAGAAACACATGATCCCTCCCTAATTGTAGGCTATATCAAAAAGGTAGGTTTTAGCCCTATTCTTAAAAACAGAGATCGAGTCTGACTCCCGAATCCAGATTGGCAGCTGATTCCACAGGAGAGGAGCTTGATAACTGAAGGCTCTGCCTCCCATTGTACTTTTGGAGATTCTAGGTATTACAAGTAATCCTGCATTTTGGGACCGTAGTGCTCTCTTAGGATAATACGGTAGTATCAGATCTTTTAAATAAAAAGGAGCCTGATTGTTTAGAGCTTTATAAGTAAGAAGAAGGATTTTAAACTTAATTCTAAACTCTATGGGAAGCCAATGAAGGGAGGCCAGAACCGGAGAGATATGATCTCTCTTTCTAGTACCTGTTAAAACTCTTGCTGCAGCATTTTGGATCAGCTGAAGACTTTTTAAAGATGTTTTAGGACAGCCTGATAATAAAGAATTACAATAATCTAATCTCGAGCTAACAAAAGCGTGGATCAGTTTCTCAGCATCACTCTGAGACAAGATGCTCCTAATCTTGGCAATATTACGCAAATGATAGAAGGCAGTCTTAGAAACAAATTTAATATGTGAATTGAAGGACAAATCCTGATCAAAAATAACTCCAAGGTTCCTCACAGAGCTATTAAGAGAAAGAGTAACCGCATCCAAACTGAAAGTTTGATTTGGAAAGGAATTTCTAAGGTTTTTTGAACCAACAAGAATGACTTCAGTCTTATCTGAATTTAATAGCAGGAAATTACAAGTCATCCAAGCTTTGATTTCCTTAAGACAGGCTTCTAACTTGGCTAATTGATTACTATCATCTGGCTTCATTGACAGGTATAATTGTGTGTCATCAGCATAACAATGAAAATGTATACAGTGCTTTCTAATAATGTTTCCTAACGGAAGCATATATAAACTAAAAAGAGTCGGGCCTAGCACAGATCCCTGTGGAACTCCATGACTGAGCTTTGAGTTGAAAGAAAACTCATTATTTACATGAACAAACTGGAACCTATCAGATAAATAAGATCTAAACCACTGCAACGAAGTTCCATTAAGTCCAACATAGTGTTCTAATCTATCAAGTGGAATATTATGATCGATAGTATCAAAAGCTGCACTAAGGTCTACAAGGACAAGTACAGAAACTAGTCCATTATCAGATGCAATGAGGAGGTTGTTAGTGACCTTCGCTAAGGCTGTTTCAGTACTATGATGGATTCTAAACCCAGACTGAAACTCTTCAAGTAAACCATTCCCCTGCAGGTGGTCAAATAATTGCGTAGCAACAACTCTTTCTAAGATTTTTGAAATGAAAGGGAGATTAGAGATTGGTCTATAGTTAGCTAAAGCTCCTGGATCTAGCGTTGGCTTTTTGAGTAAGGGTTTAATTACAGCCGTTTTAAAAGCCTGCGGTACATGGCCTAAAGTTAATGAAGAATTGATTATATGAAGAATAAGGCTACCAATAAGTGGGAAGAATTCTTTAAATAACCTGGTAGGAATAGGGTCTAAAAGACAAGTTGAAGGTTTGGATGAGGAAACTATTTTGTCTAACTCACAAAGGTCGATTGGAGTAAACTCATCAAGACAGACATCAATAGAAGGAGTTGTAGTAGTTACAGTATTTAAGTTAACTGTGAGAAGAATCTGATTGATTTTATCTCTGATGGATGAAATTTTATTATTGAAAAAGTTCATAAAGTCCTGACTAGTAAGCTCTAAGGGAATGCTAGGATTGACAGAGTCCTGACTCTTTGTCAACCTGGCTACAGTTCTGAAAAGAAACCTGGGATTATTCTTGTTCTCTTCTATTAATGCAGAGTAATAACTCGTTCTAGCTTTTCTAAGAGATTTTTTATAAATTAAAAGATGATTTCTCCAAGCTAAATAGATTTCATCTAAATTAGTGGAGCGCCATTTTCTTTCTAATTGACGAGTCTTCCGTTTTAAGCTACGAGTTTCTGTGTTGAACCAAGGAGTTAGAAATCTCTGATTAGACTTTTTCTTTTTTAAGGGGGCCACCAAGTCTAGAGTCTGACGCAGAGAAGCTGAAACACTATCCACCATGTTATCAATTACAGAAGGAGCAAGCTGTCTATAGCTTATTTCCGCTGTGTTGACACATGGCATAGAGGAAACAATCTGCATAAATTTGGTAACAGCATCATCTGAGAGGCATCTACTGTAATAATATTTTTCTTTAGGAGTCAAATAGTCAGAAATAGTAAAATCAAAGGTTAACAGACAATGGTCTGACAGTACAGGGTTATGAGGAGACACTACAAGATTTTCTATTTCTATGCCATATGTCAGAACAAGGTCCAATGTATGGTGGAGGTAATGAGTAGAATTTCCTACTTTCTGAGAAAACCCAATCGAGTCTAATATTGAATTAAATGCCACATTAAGGCAGTCACTATCTACATCCACATGTATATTAAAGTCCCCTACTATAATTATTCTATCAGATTTCAGCACTAAATCAGCTAAGAAATCAGCAAATTTGGATAAAAATTCTGAGTAGGTTGATGGGGGACGATAAACTATGGCAAATAAAGTTGGGTTTAACCTAAAATTGCTGAAGTGCCCAATACTGAGGACCAGGCCCTCAAAGGAATTATAACATGTTTTTTGCTTTACATTAACTAGTAATTTGGAATGGTAAATTGTTGCTACTCCTCCTCCACGACCAGAACTTCTGGGATTTTGACAGTTTAAATAACCAGAGGGAGTTGATTCATTTAAACCAACATAATCCTCTTGCCCTAACCAAGTCTCTGTAAGGGAAATTAAATCAATCTGATGATCAATTAACAGATCATGGACTAACAGAGACTTGGGAGTTAGAGACCTAATATTTAATAAACCACATTTAATTTTTAAATTAAACACTGTAATTAAACACTTTAATTTAAACACTGACTTTTTAGATCAAGTAAAGGAATGCCATTGTGGTGTCATTCATTCATGAGAAAAAATAGTCAACCAGCAACATCACAATTGGCGGCATCCTGCTGGAAAATAAAATCAGCATCTCTATAAATCTTGTCAGCAGAGGGAAGCATGAAGTGGTCTAAAATTTTCTGGTATATGGTTGCACTAACTTTTGGATTTGATAAAACACTGTGGCCCAACACTACAGATGAAATGGCTCTCCAAAGCATCACCAACTGTTGAAACTTCACACTGGACCTCAACCAATTTGGATTCTGTGCCCCTCCACTCTTCCTCTAGACTCTGGAACCTTGATTTCCACATGACAGGACTTGGCACCTGATTTGGGAAGCCATGTCATCTGCTGATGTTTGTCCACCATGTTTTATCAAGTCCAAAGTCAGTGTGTGAGATTGAGGAGTTGTTACGGATTTTTTTTTTTCCTTTTCTCCCTGGGTCCTGAAAAAATAACATCAGAGATCTCCAAATCTGGATAGCTTTTATTTTCTCTGCATGCACAGGGAGAGGAGAGGCTGTTGATAATAAGTCTCACAGCAAAGCACTCCTCTCTGCCCTTCAAGGTCACAAAACACACTCTTTTATACAGTTCTGCAAGGTGCTTACATCATTGCCTTATGTGATAACATATCAAACAGTGCATAACTTTATCATTCCAGCAGTCCTTGGGCTGCACATAATTGGGAAGACAGTAGTTCAGTTTAGACAACAGAATCATAAACATTAACATGTGAAAATTGGCAATGTGTAAGGGAACACAAGAGGCTGTTTTTTTGCAAGCACAGACACTCTGATTATGGGCAAGCAAAGTAAGTGGGAAGAGGGGAGTCAGAAAGTCCAGTGGGGGGGGGGGGGGACCATGGGTCAGTGTCAGATGTGGGTAGGGGGAGTGGTGTAGCATATTAACAGCAAACATTTCTATTTACGCTTTAGTGTTATCATAGCCATTGGGGAAAGGGAGGTGTGACATATCTAAGGCAGTGTGATTCAACATTTTCTGCTGGATGGTGTCTGAAGTTTGTTCAGCTGTGGGGAGAGCTGTGTAATGCATCATGTTAATAGCAAACATTTTCAACATCATATTGCGGATAATTGGAATCAAGCAGCAGCCGCAAAACAACAAAATTAACAGAATCATTAACAGTATCATACCCATCTGCATCAGCCATTCCCTCCAGCCTCCGCTGGTAAGCCAGGACCATAAATCCCAGCCAGAGGATGGAGTCACATCTTGGTGAAGCTGTCGTGAAAGTAGGTTGTTCAAATGGCTCACAACATGTCATGTTATCACCTTTATCAGGTATGTAAGTACAGCAGTCTTGACCTATAATGTGACATACCCCAACCTGTGCTGCCAAAGTTATATCTAAAGCCAGTCTATTTTGTAACACTACATTTTGCATAGCTCACATTTCAATTGTCATTGCTGAGAATCCCATTTCTGTCAATGTGGTGAGATTTTCTAAATCAACAGCTAGTCTGTCAATGTTATGTGCATTATTTACAGTACCCCAAGAAGATATTACTGCACCGAAGAGTTTCACTCCCGGATGTATTCTAACTCTATCTGTCCGTGTCTCCCTTCTTTCACGGTGATGTTGGTGCGGTGGGAAGTAATGTGAATATGAGTGATGAGCGTGATAAGTGAGATTAGTCATAATACGCATAGTTGGAATCAGCTTTGCCATATAACATGTACCACACCATCCTGGCGGTAAATACTGATAAACTTGTGACCCACACACCCACACATGGGCTGTGAGGCTGCCGTAGCCATCTGAGCTAGGGAAAAACAATTGAGGGTTATCAGAACATTGGCATTTATTCTGATGTCCACACGTGGCCCTCAGTAGAGTGAGGTTTGCAGTTGTGAAAAAATGGCACCCTCAGGATGTTTAAGCATGGGGTACCAGTCACATGGAAACCACAGGTAGCATTAAGAGTGGTCTCACACCGTTGTGTAGTGCCCAAGTATGTAGACCCATTGTGATTACAAACTGAGGTGAAAACATACTGGGGCTGTAAAAAGTGTGGGGTTGGCAGTGAATACAGGCTTCTGAGCCTTCTTATTTATGCAGGTTACATTGTAAACCCTGACTTGGCAGAAACAAAATCTGTTACACTGACATTTAACCACTTACAGAATTCTGTTGTATTCCCCGCAAGTTCAACAGTAAACCCCTTATCACACTCAGTGTCAATGTGATGCACCTTTCCAATTGCAGTCTGCACGAACAATGCTCCCATCGTTTCTGATCTGTTCAGAGGATAGGGGCTCATAGGCACAGAGTGGAGTGAGTAACATGATGTGGTAGGTATGTGCAGGCATAACAAAACCCAGTCACATTAACGTTTCTGACTGACAAATGCACCACCTGATACCATGCATTGTTGTCATTTGTGTCACTGGAATAGTTGTCAAAATTATGCTCCGAGTGGCTTGCCTCATGTCTTGTCCATAGAAGATTGATTGGTGGGGTAGAACAGTGCATCAATAGGTATATGATTACCCCAAGCAGGAAAGTGATAAGAAAGCACACCCACACCGTGTCCAAAACTGATGGCACCGCTGGCGTCTTTGGTGGCATTCCTCTTCAGCAGCCTGATGCTGCTCTGAGTCTGAATTGTTCATCATATCAGTATCAGTAAAAGTGTGCATGTGTGCTGCATGTTTCTGCTGAGCAGCATTCGGCATGCACTCAGGTTGTTTATGATGGCTGTCAGGTGCAGTGTTATTTTTTTTTTTTGTTACTTATTTGTACCCGTAGGTAGATTTGTTTTGCAGTCTGGTGACAAGCCACCAGCTGCTGGTCGCTGCGTGCGCAAGCGCCCTGTATCCCTAACCTGCATGTTTTTGGCATGTGGGAGGAAACCGGAGAAATCCCGGAGTAAACCCAAGCAACACGGGGAGAACATGCACACTCCACACAGATCACTGTTGGTCGGGGGCTGGGATCGAACCCACAATCTCACGATCCCCGCGATCCCCTGGCTGAGGGTAAATTGTGCTGCCACAGTGCTAACCACTGCGCCACCGTGCAGCCCCAGTGTTATGCAATCTTCTGTCTTCACACGGCTCGGCTTCTTCTCTTCCTAGTCTACAACGTAGGGTGATGATTGTGGCTAATTACTTACTTCTGCTTCTTGTCCTCGTCTGGTCTGGATTCTTCTGGCTTGACTGCTGGAACCTTTCTGCAGTGCGTTGTGTGGATCCATGTTGCCCTTTCTGTGATCTTCACAGCTGTGAATGTTGTCAGTAGGACTTGGTAGGGGCCCAACCACCATTTGCTGTGCCAGTTCTTTCTTTTGAAGCTTTTAATCATCACCCAATCGCTAGGCCTTATGTTGTGAAGCGCACCCTCAGCAGGTTTGGGCAGCGCAGCCTTCACCTGTTGAGAGATGTTTTGCAATTGGCAGGACAGAGCGGAGCAATAGGCTATGTGATGTGGTTAGTGGGGGTGCAGGTCTCTTTTCCACGGAGAAACCTAAAGTTGGGGGACGAGCAAACAGGATTTAAAATGGAGACATGTTATGCTTCTTTCTAACTCGCATGTGCATGTACATGAGTGCTAATGGCACTTAGTCCAGGGCAGGCAGTTTCATCTTCAAGTTTTGCCAGTTTGTTCTTTAGAGTGCCATTTTCACGCTCAACAGTGCCACCTGACTGCGGGTGGCAGGCACAGTGTTTTCTCAGGTCAAAACCCAGCGTAAGGTTCAAATCAGTTAGGGCTTCATTTACAAAATGTCTACCATTATCACTGGAGATTTTCTCAGGTATTCCCCATCTGGGAATAATTTCTGACAACAGTGCCCTGGCTACGACTGTGCTAGTGGCATGTTTAGCTGGAAAGGCTTCTACCCATTTGGTCCACATGTCAACCATTACCAAACAGTACCTTTTACCCTCTGCTGGTGAGAGTTCAACGAAGTCCATCATCAGGTGCTGGAATGGACCTATGCGAGGTGGATGAGCAGCTGGGATCTGTTTCGAGGGTCTGTGAGCATTGTTAGTGGCACAGATTAGACATTTTTTGCAAAAATTGTCAGCATAGACAGTAAAACCATTGGTTAACCAGTTATCATGGAGTGGCTGTATCATCCTTTCTTTTGACACATCATCTCTTCCATGTGTTAACTTAGAAAAATGATGGAAGAAATGAGCTGGGAGACAAGGGAGGGCATTTGGGCCTCTCTACACACCAGCCTGATCTTTGCAGCATCCTTTCTTTGTCCACTTCTGACGTTCCTGTGGAGAGGAAAAAGACTGCATAGACAAATGGGAATCAATGGGTGAAGGGAGGGGACACAGAGAGGGGGAAGAAGGTAAACGAGCAGCAGTGAGTGACAGAGCTGCAGCTTTTGTGGCAGCATCTGCACGAGCATTTCCTTTTGAGATCAGATCTGAGGATGAAGTGTGAGCTGCACATTTGCATACTGCCACAGAGGAGGGAAGAAGAATAGCTTCAAGAAGCCTGGAGACAAAAACAGAATTTTTTTACAGGAATACCTGCTGATGTGAGGAAGTTGCGCTCACGCCAGAGGGCGACAAAGTTGTGGACAACACCAAAGGCATAGCGAGAGTCAGTGTAAATGGTGACAGATTTACCAGAGGCATACGTGCATGCCTCCGCCAATGCAACAAGTTCAGCAGCCTGGGCGGAAAGTTGTGATGGCAAGGAGCCAGACAGCAATGTGCAGTGATCGTCACAGACTGTCCAACCAACCTTATTACGGCCCACAGACGGGTCAACAGAAGCAGAGCCATCAACTTTAGGCCCTTTTCCACTAGGGTCAGTACGGTACTGTTCGGTACGGTACGGTATGGTACAGTTTGTCCGCTTTTCCATTAGGGACTGTAACTGCTTTCAGTTATCTTTTTTCAGAACAGTTACATTTTTTTTTTCAGGACCGCTCGACTGAGGATCCAAGGGTACTGTCCCGGTTATGTAAAAATACTGCAGGCCACTGATTGGTCCGGGCGTAATGTCATGAGAGTGGGTGTATCACTGACTTTCCAGAATCGCTCGCGATTCACCATTTGCAATGATTTGTCCATGAGCCAGCCAACAAGTGATATAATATAAACAACAACGATAGAATGCCTTCACAGAAATCAACACTGCGGTCCAGCAGAGTTTTCTGTGCATTCTGGCTGATGAGAGAATCCAGAGGGAAACAGACGGAGCCACCCTGGAAAGTAGATGGAGCCACTCGAACTGAATTGAATGTACGGCCATGGGAGCACCCAACTTCAGCAGTTGAAGCCATGATATTGGGATATAAAGGATGGTGAGTGATGTGATATGCATACTTTGTGTTATATATCCCAGCAGTGGAAAGTTCACTTTGGACAGACAAAAACTTGCTCATGTTTAAACGATGACCTAGCTAGTTAGCTGTCAATGCTACATTTGTCCTTGTATGTTGGCTTTGTGTTGATAATATCTGATGAAATAAGCTAGTTGTAATCCTGGTTAAAAAGATTTTTTTTTTTTTTACATGCTGCACTTTCATGCTGTACATGTACTTAAGTTGTGTGTATTTTCATTGTAGAGTCGGACCAGGCTACGTTTGGCATTACAGCAATGTGCTCTGACTAGTAAGCTGCACATCTTGTTATTTATAATCAAATTTTTTGCTTTTTAAGTTAAAGTATAGGTAAAGTGCCAAATTTAAAGTAGCACAATTTGAATGAATGAATGAATGAATGAATGAATTAATTAATCTTTATTTCAGATAGATTAAAAGTGAAGATTAAAGAAAGGAACAGAATAATATAACAAAGGGGGAAAAATCTAATAAGGTCAAATTAAACAATAACATCTCTGATTATACAGTTCAACATAAGTTATCCGAAATGGGTGATGGCTGAAGCCGCAGCTTATATTGCCCACCCATATTCCATCCAAGAATTCAAAAGAAAAGCAAAACAAGAGTGGTTACAATTCAGAACAAAGCTAAGACAAAACGTGACCAAAAAAAAAACAAAAAACAAAAACAACTAAGCAACAGCACAACACAGACTGAATATAATAATTCTTGTGATTTTACATGTCATCTTGTATATATGTTTGGAGTATTTCTTCCTTTAGTTTTTGTTTAAATTGTCCAAGCATTGTACATGATTTTAATTCAGGTCCAAAAGCATTCCACAGTCTGACTCCTTGCACTGAGACACTGTGTTGCTTGGTGGTAGTTCTCACTGAACGTTTTTAAAATATACATGCTCCTCTGAAATGATATTGTTTCTCCCTTATTTGGAACAACTTTTGGATATTTGTGGGCAGTGATAGATTCTTCGCTTTAAACATTATTACTGCAGTTTTAAAGTCAACCAGATCTTTCAACTTGAGAGCTTTTAATTTAAGAAAAAGTGGGTTTGTTGGTTCCCTGTAAGCAGCTTTGTTTATTATTTTAATAGCTCGCTTCTGAAGCATAAAGACTGGATATGTTTGTTTTATATGTATTTCCCCATACTTCAGTACAATATGTCATGTATGGGAGTATTAATGAATGTTACAAAGTACAGTATGTAGTGTTGGTTGATTCAGCAAATATTTAACTCTTTGTAGTATTGCAATTGATTTAGATAATTTACCTTTAATATAATTAATATGTGACTTCCAACACAGTTTATTATCAATTATTACTTCAAGGAATTTAATTTCAGATACCTTTTCAATCTCTACACCATTTACACTGAGTTTAGACACTGAGTTGTTGTGATGGTTGTTAAAAATGATAAATTTTGTCTTTCTTAAATTGAACGTTAATTTGTTTGAATCACATCACAGTTTAAGCTTTCCTAACCCCAGTGACGGATGGTGCGATCTGACACTGATGTATCTTGACCTTGGAGTTCACCATGAATGTGTTTAGAGGTTGATCCGGGCTCTTTTGTTACCATTCGTATTATCCGTCTCCTCCTGCGGCCATGTCCAGAGAGATTGGCTACAGTCTTGTGGATCTTAAATTTCTCAATAATATGTGCAACTGTAGTCACAGGAACATCAAGCTGCTTGGAAATGGTCTTATAGCCTTTACCTTTAACATGCTTGTCTTTAATTTTCTTTCTATCTCCTGAGACAACTCTTTCCTTTGCTTCCTCTGGTCCATGTTTAGTGTGGTAAACACCCTGTCACCAAACAGCACCGTGACTACTTGTCACCCTTTAAATAGGCCGACTGACTGATTACAAGTTTGTAGACATCTGTGATGTTAATTAGAGGACACATCTTGGTTAAACATGTCCCTATGGTCACATTATTTTCAATCTTTTCTAGGGGTACCATCATTTTTGTCCAGGCCTGTTTCATGAGTTTGTTTTGTAATATAATTCTGTTGAACCACAATTCCAAAGCGTTGTCTGATTTTCATTGGTTAATTTTGATAGAATTGTCATTTGTTACCACTTTTGTCAGATTCAAGTTATTTCTGTGACCATTGTGGGTTTTTCTTTCATTAACAGAGGGGTTCCAACAATTTTGTCCACGTGTGTATTTATACAGTATCTACATGTAGTCAGCAATACTCAATATGATATGTTTCCAGTTAATCCACGTATTTCTCCATGTAACCTTGTGACTCCATTATTTTAATTACTTTTAATCCTAGATCCATTTGTTTTGGTTTAAAATGCATCATAATTGTTAAATGTATCTTATTATGGCTAACTCAGTACTGTTTACCTGTTGAAATATATATTTTACGGCTCATATACTACAATATGGCACCTGGCGATCAAGTTTGGCAGCTAACTGATCCATGTTTTGCCACGACACCACTGACTGGAGCAGGTAAATCCCATGATGTCTCAGCAGTCTCGCCATGATTTTGACATAGATCAGAGCAATTTGTTGCACAGGAAGCTACACATTTCTACAGACATTCTGCAGTTTTGTAACCATTTTGCATTCCTGAAGTTGGTGTGACATCACTGTGTTGAACGTTCAGACCGACCGTTTGAAGCGATATTTTTTTGCCACAAGAGAGCCATCTGAAACACACACACAGAGAATACATATTTTAGTACCTAATACCGATTACTTGCCGACATTACAATGTTGTACAGCAGACTTAAAAGCAAAGTAGCATTAACAATCATTAGCTTACCGTCATACGTGATGTAGTTCGTATCCTCATGTCTTCCCCTTTATACTGCTCTATGGATTCCTAAACACTCGAGTACTTTTCAGAGTGTGTCGTATCACCACCTTTGCCTTCTGTTCTCCTTTTTTGCCTTTACTCTGGCAAAAAAAAAGCCTGAGAATGCAGACGCCTCATATCCTGCCAGCTTGTGTTTTGCATAATGTTACACTTGTTTTACACCAGTTATGCTTGTTTTATGCAACGGGAGGGAGAGGGTTGCGCCGCCTCCCTGTAACTATTCCCACCCACTTCCAGTGGGACCTAGTGCAGTGGAAACACAAAGCAGGCTGAACTGTACCGTCCCGTCCCATACCGAACCGTACCATACTGACCCTAGTGCAGTGGGCCTTTAGGACCTTTAGAGAACAAGGTTAGGATTAGACAGAGGCGTGTCCAAAATATCCAATCTAGGAGTGGTGACTAGTTGAACCAGTTAAAGACAATCATGATCACATTCACTGTCCTCCTCACAGGCGGAGCTAGAAAGATGTGAGGCCGGGTTTACTGACTGAGCACAGTGTTTAACGGTAAGATTTGGTGACTCAAGGAGGGTGAGTGATATCTTAGCCACCTGGCATGACAAAGGTGGGAGGACTTTTGCTCTCTTAGAAGGAGAGCAACTGCATGAGGAACGTACAGAGTAATTGGAGAGTAAAGGACTATGTCACGTGATGCTTCCACGGCTCTTTCTGCTGCAGCCACAGCACAGAGGCACAATGGAAGGCCTGCAGCAACAGAGTCAAGTTTGCATGAATAGTATGCAACAGGCCGAAGTTTGTCTCCGTGAGGCTGCAGAAGAACAGAGGTCATGCATCCTGACTTTTCATCAACATAGTGAACAAAAGGTTTCAAGGGGTCAGGGAGAGAGAGAGTGGGAGGAGATAAGACAGCCTTCTTCATGCTACCAAGGGAATCATTAGCAGCAGGTGTCCACTCAAGTGGAAAATGTGAGAGACCCGTTGATGGAATGATGTCACGGACTGGTCTTTCAATACATGAGAAATCAGAAATGAAAGAGTGGCAATAGGAGGCCATGCCAAGAAAAGAAAGGAACTCCTTTTTGGTTTTTGGTTTGTCCATGTGGCAAATTGCATCCACACGTTTAGGAGAGAGAGGTTTGCCCTGAGCAGAGATTTGGTGGCCCAGGAATGTGACCATTGGTTTACAGAATTGCAATTTGGGTTTGGAAGCTTTGTGGCCTTCTGCAGCTAGGTGACACAAAAGCTTCAGTGAGTCACATTGGCATTGTGGTTTGTCTGGCGCACACAGCAAGAGGTCATCAACATATTGAATCAAAGTACAGTGATCCCTCACTTGTCGCTGTTAATGGGTTCCAGAACCGACCGCAAAAAGTGAAAAACCGCGAAGTAGCGTCACCCCTAATGACGTCACCCATAAATAATACGTACGTTCATTCTCTCACTCTCTCTCTCATATGATACGTGTGTGCGTGTGTGTAAGTGTACGTAGATGTAAATAAAGTGTACATAAATATGTTTTTAGAACTCTTTTATTCTTATAACAAGATACGTAACTCAAGATGAAGATGATTTACTGCACAGGTTAATGAGAGCTTTACTGCTCCTCAGGTGACGCCTCATCGTCAGGTGCTAGAGGCGCAGGATCGTCGAGGGCAGCATCCGATAGAGCTGGAGAAGCTGCAGGAGGCGGCGTAGTGGCTCGACGGGAAGACTATTTCGCACAAAAAGGCACAAGAGAACAGCGAAACGTTCCACGCGGCGAGACTAAGCAACACGAGCGATAAAGAACAATGAATGCGGTCTTCCTTCGCTGGGTATGGGCGCTTGGCAGGGAGAGAAGCTGGGTAAAACGTCTCGGCCAATCAGCTTGCGAGATTCCCGAGCCGAGCCAACATGAGAACAGCAAACAGAGAGGTGGATTTTGAGTTGTGCAGGCTCTCCGTGTTGATACCTGATGTTCTAATGTAGTCTCCCTGCCTTCTGCTAGCGCCCGCCCATTTTTTCTCAATTTTGAATTTTTGATGAATATTTTTGAAAAATCCGCGATGCACTGAGGGTGTGAAAGGTGAGGCACGAAGTAGCGAGGGATCACTGTAGAACCTTCTGTCAGCTGAAGAGAACTCAGGGAATCTTTGAGGGCCGCAATGTAAATGGTTGGGCTTTCACAGTGGCCTTGGGCTAATCTGGCTAAAGTGTAGAGCACCCCCTTGAATTGGAATGTAAACCAAAACTGTGAATTTTCATGGACTGGGACACTGAAAAATCTATTGGACAAGTCCACTACTGTAAAGCAGGTGGAATTTGGCTGAATTTGGCTCAAAATGGTGTGAGGGTTAGGAACCACAGGCATGAGCTGAACAACTGCACCATTCACTGCCTGGAGATCCTGAACAAACCACCCTTCAGCAGGTTGACCCTTGTCTCTGATCTTTTTTTGCAGGAAAAATTGGGTTGCACACTGGTGAATCAGGAGGTGGGACAACAATACCTTCTTTCAGGAGAGACTCAAAAACTGGGGTGATACCATCACGTGCTTCGGGTCTGAGTGGGTACTGTGAGCATTTGGGTCTGTAATAAGACTTGGGAGTTATTACCACAGGAAGGCA
Organism: Pholidichthys leucotaenia; assembly: GCA_020510985.1. Taxonomy (NCBI): domain Eukaryota; kingdom Metazoa; phylum Chordata; class Actinopteri; order Cichliformes; family Pholidichthyidae; genus Pholidichthys; species Pholidichthys leucotaenia. The sequence goes on from CM035836.1 coordinate 174,228,006, forward strand.
GTTTCTTCTTAGCCCAAGATCATACTTGTGTGCAGCCCACAGGGATGATGGAACACAGGAGAGTATGGAGTCAGGGTCTTCCGGCTGAATGGGTTCAGTGACAGGGTGAACCCATCTGTACTGCCTGTTCTCATCTAACATCTGTATAAAGAGTTCAGAAGGGAGTAAGGCTGTGTATTCTGCACAAAACATCTGCAGAGATGGTGAGAACGAGACGGCATTCAAGCCCTAATGAGAAAGTGGGTTTGACTGTTCCCAATCATCAGCATGAAATGCAGCCAGAGCTCGTGGACCCATGTCACGCCATGCTGAGGATGGAGTTTTAGTAAGTGAAATGTGTGGATGGCTGCCAGGAACTGAGTACAAACTGGTCATAACAGGTGTGAGTTTGATCAACAAGAAGCTGAAATCAGCATTCCAAATAATGTGGGAGCTTTGCAATGGAGTGGGCTTAATTTGTAACCACTTGCTCTCATAATGTGTGTCAGGTCCCTGTGAGAGATGTGATGTGGAGTGTGTTCTGTGCTGAGGCATGGCAACAGTGGAATTTGGAGATAAGGCCCTCCCTAATTCGACAAGGTCAGAGCTATAGCTCAAGTAGGTTCATTTTGTCTTCTTTTAATTATTTTCCTTTTGTTCTTATTAAAGACAAAAATCTGGATCACCACATCTGCTGACAAATGCACCACCTGATCACCACATCTGCTGGCCTCCTTGATCGGGGAAAAGATAGCATGAACCGGGATGAGGCGGCCTTTATGCTTTCCCACACCTGGTACCACATTCTCCAGAGACCATTGGACGGTGGAAAGTGGGGCCAGCTAAGTGGATCTGACAGGTCTGCTGGGCTGGCCCTGCCTATGAAAGTCAGCTGATAAAATGAAACCTCACAGCAATCAGCTGACACTTCTGATGAAGGCTGCAGTGAACAGTCGAAACATGTGAATAAGGAAAAAACATCTCCTTTCTATTTTTGTCTTTAATCAGAACAAAAGGTAAATAAGGTCAGAGCTCTGTTTTTCATCTAACAATGTCCACTCATAAATGTGCAGTGATGGTGGAGTTTTTGCAAAAGTCAAGTCAGGGGTCTCTATCTTTGTCCTGTGCGGTGTGCAGGTGACTAAGAGAGACAAACTCCACATTAGGTCTCTACCTAACAGATTTAAGGGACATCATGGTGAAAAAAGGAACTTGTGAGTGAAATCACATCCATCCACTGCACATGACAGTGGCTCAGTGAAAAACTCATGTGTGAAACTTCCACTTGCCACTTGTGATGTGAGTGAGCGGGAGGTGAGAGGGGGCTTTAGGCCTGATAATGATGACAAAACTGAGTTAGTTGTCGCAGAATCTACCATAAAAATCTATCAGCTTCCCTGAAATTTTTACTGGCAAAATAGGCAGATCCCTAAAGTCAGAGGTTGAATACTTGGCTAAGGTGGCATGAACATTAGTGTGGTGGTATGTGTGTGTATGTGTGGCTGCAGCGGGTTTTTTATTAGCAAGCTAATGTACGGCATCTGCTGGGGGTGAAAGTGAGGGGGACACGCATGTACCAGTCTTATCTGCCTGGCATCACTTTTGCTGCTGTTGTGTCAGCCCCTGGTCTTGTGCTTGTGGATGGGGCTGCGGCTGTGGCTGCTGCCAGGCCCAATGTCCTCCATGCTGAAAGTTGCCTCTGCCCCTTCCTCTTCCGTGGAAGGTATTCTTGGACTTCACTGGGCAGTCCTTTGCCCAGTGTCCACCTTGTTTACAATAGTTGCAGCTGGAGAGCTGTGGGCATCCTTTCACCTAATGTCCTTCTTGATTGCAATAGCAACACTGGTTTGGCCCAATAGGTGTCTTGAGAGCAAGGGTTGGGGTGTCTGGGACCCACTTTGCCATAGTTAGAAGTGCTTTCTCGAGGTTATCCTCGCTTATCTTCTTCTTTTTGTTTGCCTGGACCATTTTCTGGTGGTGGTGATCAGCATGACGTAAAATCTCCACCTCCACCACCTCAACTGGCTCCTTTCAATGTGGAGGAGCAGCAGTTCTACTCTGAGCCTCTCCCGGATGACTAAGCTCCTCACCCTATCTCTAAGGGCGATTCAAGCAATCCTACCAAGAAAGCTCATTTCAGCCACTTGTATCCGCAATCTCATTCTTTCGGTCATTACCCAAAACTCGTAACCATAGGTGAGGGCAGGAACATAGATTGACCGGTAAATTGACAGGTTTGCCTTAGAGCTTAGCTCCCTCATCACCACGACAGACCGGTACAACATCTGCTTCACTGCAGATGATGCTATGATCCATCTGTCAATCTGATGCTCCATTCTCCCCTCACTCATGAATAAGACTCCAAGCTACTTAAACTACTCCACTTGGTGCAGGAGCTTGTCCCCAACCTGGAGAGGACAAGCCACCTTTTTCTGGCTGAGGACCGTGGACTCGGACTTGGAGGTGCTGATTATTATCCCAGCCACTTCACACTCAGCGGCAAACTGTCCCATTAAAACCTGAAGGTCACTGCTGGATAAAGCCAACAGGATAACATCATCTGCCAACAACAGAGATGAAATTCTGTGGTCACCAAGCATGACACCCTCCATTCCCAGGCTGCGCCTAGAAATCCTGTCCATAAAAATTATGAACGGGATCGGTGAGAAAGGGCATCCCTAGCGGAGTCCAACTGTCACTGAGAATGAGTCCGACCGAGTGTTGGCAATATGAACCAAACTCTCACAATGGTCATACAGAGACTGGTTTACTCATAACAACAAGCCCAATACCCCATGCTCCAGAAGCACCACAAAAAACCACGAGGGACGCGGTCGAATGCCTTCTCCAAGTCCACAAAACACATGTAAACTGGTTGGGCAAGCTCCCGCAAACCCTCAAGGATTCTCGAGAGGGTAAAGAATTGGTCCAATGTGCCATGGCCAGGACGAAAACCACATTGCTCCTCCTGAATCCAAGGCTTGACCAACGGCCGGACTGTCCTCTCCAATATCTTTACACAGACCTTCCCAGAGAGGCTGAGGAGTGTGAGCCCTCTAAACTTGGAGCACACCCTCTGGTCCCCTTTCTTAACCTCTTGCACTCCGGGAAACCGCGGGCGGTCACGTCTCTGCGTCCTAGTGCGCACTGAAAAAAAAAAAAGCTGCATTTCCATTCTTCCACTACAGACACAGCAGCGAACAGAAAGCCAAAGGAGTGCTTTGATTGGTTTAGATTTGATTGACCTCTCATTCGGCTAATAAGATCCTTGAATTGGGTTTCTGAAACCTTGACGAACCAATGACTGAAAACCTAGCAAGAAGGACCTGCCAACCAACGGCTGTGAATACAGCAAGCCAATTGAAGCAGAGAAGTTCGACGATTGAAAGCGTGCGTCCCGTGCGTAAAATCAGTTTTGTGTAAGTCTCTGTGCGTAATGGTAGCGTTCGCCAGTCTTTTTATTACTACTGTTCTTATTTGTTTTGAAAAATCGTTTGCCAAAACCGCAATCATGGAAGTGCAAAACCGCAATAATGGAATCATGGTTTGACCGGGTCGTGTGACCAGAACCACGAGTTGTAACAAGCGGACCAGCGTCATGTTCGTCTGACAATGAGGAAGAGATGTTCACCAGCGACACTGCTGTTGTGGACAGGTAAGTGTTATAAGCTAAATTATTCTTTATCACTGAAAATAGGAATAAAAATGACTTTTGACCAATCGGTAAATTACAACTGTGCGTCATCGCCACATGACGGACCGCGGCGCACGGACCGGACCGTGTCTCACATGATGGACCATGGCGCACGGTCCGGTCGCTCCTCTGTAGCGGGTTGGGGGGGGGAGTTGTTATCCTCTACATTGCAGATATTTTAGTATAATTTTTATTGCACTGTAGGTTATTTTTCCTTGCAAAAAAAGCCACACATTTTTTACGTGGCATGCTTCTTTGTGTGTGGGGGGGCTTGTTTATTCATTCATTCATTCATTCATGAATAAACAACCCCCCCACACACACACACACAGCCCTGAGTGTCACCTTTCATTAGAGCCCAAGATCAAGCTTCTATATTGAATCATTCAAAAATTACAGACATTTTTCCAAACTGTGCCATTTGGCACAATTTGGCACAGTTCAAAAACGCCTGGGAACAACCTGAGAAGAAAGCTGTGTAATATATTCATTTTTTGTGGTATTGTTACAAAATTTTGACCTCAGCTGGATAACACTTGGTTCTACATTTCTGTTGCATTTTCCAGCCCGTATATGACAGCTGTGTGTTATTTGCAAGCATTTGTATCTAAAAAAACACCCAGGCGAACTTTATTTTCTTCAAGTTCAGTATGTTTAGATGACTGTTACTCAGTGGCAGGAGCACTTAGAGAGATTATGACTGTTTTGAAAAATTCAACGTGTTTTCTTTTAAATGAGACCAACCCCATGAAGATGCTGCAAAGGGTTGAAGAACAGGTTTTGATTTACTTTGGGTACGTTATTTTTAGGCATTTTTAGGGAAACTGACCAGAGTGCAAGGGGTTAAAGAGAGGAACCACCACCCCTTTTTTGCCATGCCAAAGGCACTGTTCCCAACCTCCACGCAATGTTGCAGAGGCGTGTCAACCATGACAGCCCTACAACATCCAGGGCCTTGAGGTACTCAGGACAAATCTCATCTACACCCGGGGCCCGGCCACCAAGGAGCTTTTTAACCACCTTGGCGACCTCAGCCCCTGTGATGGGTGAGTCGTCCCCCTTGTCCACAAGCCCTGCTTCCTCTGTGGAAGGCGTGTAGTGGGATTGAGGAGATCCTCGAAGTATTCCTTCCACCGCCCAATGATAAGTCGAAGTCAGCAGCATCCCATCCGCACCATACACAGTGTGGACAGGGAGCTACTTCCCCCTCCTGAGCCGCCAGACAGTTTGCCAGAATCTCTTCGAGGCTGACCAAAAGTCTTGTTCTATGGCCTCACCGAACTCCTCCCACACCCGAGTTTTTGCTTCAGCAACCACCCAAGCTGCACTCTGCTTAGCCTTCAGGTACACATCAGCTGCTTTGGGAGTCCCACAAGTAAGTAAGTAAGGAAGGAAGGAAATTTTTTTTATATAGCACTTCTCACAGAAAGAATTACAAAGTGCTTCACAATAAAATAAAACACACAATCACAAATACAACAATAAAGGCATTAAAACAAGTATAAAGACACTAAAAACATTAAAACCATAATTCATAATCAAACTAAAAAGCCTGTTTAAACAGAAGTGTCTTCAGCTGCTTTTTAAAAGTGTCAACAGAGTCTACAAGGTGTAAAGACAGTGATAGAGCATTCCACAATTTTGGTGCCACTGCCTGAAAGGCTCTATCACCTCGCGTTTTAAAATGGGTTCGAGGGACAGCCAGTAAAAGTTAATCCGAGGATCTCAAAGACCGTGAGGGGTTGTACACTTTAAGCAGCTCGGTGATGTATTTAGGGACCTGGTCATGAATAGCTCTAAAAACAAGAACTAAAATTTTAAACTGAATCCTAAAATGAAGGATTCAGCCAACAAGCCAACCAAGCACGGTAGGACTCCTTCAGCTTGATGCCCCAACTCACCACTGGTGTCCACCACTTGGTTCGGGGTTTGCCACCATGAGATACACCAACAACCTTGCGGCCGCAGCTCTGGGCAGCTGCTTCAACAATGGAGGTGGAGAACATGGCCCATTCAGACTTCATGTCTCCAAACTCCCTTGGAATGTGGTTGAAGTTCTTCTGGAGGTGGGAGTTAAAGACCTCCTGGACAGAGGGCTCAGCCAAACATTCCCAGCACACCCTCACTATATGTTTGGGTCTACCAGGTCTGAATGGCATCCTCCCCTGCCATTGGATCCAACTCAACCACCAGGTGGTGATCAGTTGACAGCTCTGCACCTCTCTTTACCCGAGTGTCCAAGGCATATGGTTGCAGGTCTGATGACACAATAACAAAATCGATCATTGACCTGCGACCTAGGGTGTCCTAGTGCCTGGTGCACATATGGACACCCTTATGCTTGAACATGGTGTTCGTTATGAACAAACTGTGGCCAGCACAGAAGTCCACTAACTGAACACCACTTGGGTTCAGTTTGAACAGGCTGTTCCTCCCACTGACCCCTCCAGGTCTCACTGTTGTTGCCCACATGTGCATTGAAGTCCCCCAGTAGGACAATGCTACTGGGGCCCCTCCCCCAGGCCTGGCTCCAGGGTGGGGCCCCGGTAGCCCCATACCGGGCGGAGTACACTGAATCCTTGTTCTAACATTCATCTCCGCCCCCTGGTGGAACCAGCGATGGATCCACTCCAGTTCGCCTACCAGCATGGCATTGGGGTGGAGGATGCGGTGATCTTCCTCCTTCACCGTTCTCTGTCCCACCTGGAGAAGCCCGGGAATATGGTGAGGATCATGTTCTTTGACTTCTCCAGTGCTTTCAACACCATCCAACCGATGATCCTGAAGGACAAGCTGCTGCGCGCAGGGGTGGACCAGCACCTGTCATCATGGATCCTGGACTACCTCACGAACCGGCCTCAGTTTGTGAGAACCCGGGACTGTGTTTCCGACACGATCATCAGTAGCACGGGGGCCCCCCAGGGAACGGTGCTGGCTCCCTTCCTGTTCACTCTTTATACTGCGGACTTCTCACACAACACAACACATTGCCATCTACAGAAGTTCTCTGATGACTCTGCGATCGTTGGTCTCATCTCCAACGGAGATGAAGCTGAGTACAGAGGGCTTATCCAGGACTTTGTGGACTGGTGCCATCGGAACTGCCTCCAGATCAACGCGAGGAAAACTAAGGAGCTGGTGGTGGACTGCCGCAGGCATGGGCAGCCCCTCACAGCACCAGTAAATATACAGGGAACAGACATCGAGATGGTGACATCCTATAAGTACCTGGGTATTCATCTGAACAATAAACTAGACTGGTCACACAATACTGACGCACTCTACAAGAAGGGACAGCGCAGGCTGTTCCTGCTGAGGAGACTCAGGTCTTTTGGTGTACAAGGGGCGCTGCTGAAGTCATTCTATGACACGGTGGTGGCATCAGCCATCACTTTTGGAGTGGTCTGCTGGGGCAGTGGCATTACTGCAGCCGATAGGAAGAGACTGAACAAACTGATTAAGAAAGCTAGCTCTGTCCTGGGGCAGCGCCTTGATCCGATGGAGGAGATAGGAGAGAGAAGGACGGTGGCTAAACTGTCATCTCTGCTGGAGTCCGAGTTCCACCCTATGCAGGACATACTGGATGCACTGAGGAGCTCATTTAGCAGCAGACTACATCATCCCAGGTGCACAACCGAGAGGTTTCGTAGGTCCTTCCTACCAACGGCTGTCAGACTGTACAACCTAAGCAGGGCTGCTCACAGAGATAGCAAAAAGACGTAACAAACTAATAGTTTTTTTGAATGCAAAAGATAAGATAAGATAAGATAAGATAAGATAAGCCTTTATTAGTCCCACAATGGGGAAATTCCAGGATTGCAACAGCACAGGGATAGCAACACTCAGAGCAACAATCAGAAGGCAAGAAAAAACAACATCTAGCAAACATATGTCCATATTACTATAAATGTATATATATAGACACACAGTGCAGAGCATTATGGCTGGTGGATGTGCAGCAGAAAGTCTAAGCTCTCTCTCCGCGGATGCAGCGGGCCAGCTGGAAGTCTTTGGGCATGATGGTGACCCCCTTAGCGAAGAAGAGACCACCAGGTGGGTCTCGCTGGTCTCCTGCAGAGCCATGACGGCGAAACTCAGGAAACGCAGGACGGTCTTGAAGTCCTGAGCGATCTCCCTCACCAGGCGCTGGACGGGCAGCTTACGGATGAGCAGCTCCGTGGATTTCTGGTAGCGACGGATCTCTCTCAGAGCCACGGACCTGTGACGGCGAGGCCTCTTCACTCTGCCTGTGGCTAGCTGTCTCCTGGGGGGCTTCTTCCTCCAGTAGATTTTACGGGCGGTCTGCTTGGTTCTTGCCATCGCTCTTTATTATTCTGTCTTATATTTCTTTCACGCCGCCTAAACTCCAGCCCGGCACCCGCTTCGTTTTCGCTACAGCTCCCGGTATGTCGAGTTTCCCATTAGCACCGGGCGGCGGCCAAGTGCTAGCTAGCACTAGCTCCTCCCCGCTGTAACGTCTCCCGCTGCAAACCGTGGCTCCGTCCGCCGACCCGGGAGACCCCCGGGGCGATCCGTGATATATATACAGAGTGAAAGGTGTAGAAAGAAGAAGGAAGATAAAAAAAAAAAAGGCTGTTGCAACAGGCAGCCGACTCGTGTGGCGCCACCGGTCCGGCAGAGCAATAGATGCAATAGACTTACACAATGGTCCTCTCCGGCATACAACTAGGAACATACCGGTCGCTATGGAGGGTGAGAATATGTATGGGCACATAATCATACCATGTAGGATAACTAAATAGACGGTTATGCTGTTTCATCCCACCTAGCAACAATGCTCTGCACTGTGTGTGTTTATATATTTACATATTTATTCCATCTAGCTACAATGCTCAGCACTGGGTGTGTTTATATTTATATTTATATATCTATATATTTATTCCATCTAGCTACAATGCTTCGCACTGTGTTTTTATATATCTACATATTATTCCATCTAGCTACATTGCTCCGCACTGGGTGTGTTTATATACTTGCATATTTATTCCACCTAGCTGCAATGCTCCGTACTGTGGGTGTTTATATATTTACATATTTATTCCATCTAGCTACAATGCTCTGCACTGTGTGTTCATATATTCATATATTTATTCCATCCACCTACAATGCTCTGCACTGTGTGTCTGTGTGTGTGTGTGTATATATATATTTTATAGTAATATGTACATATGTATATTAGCTGCTCTTGCTTGCTTGTTTTTTTTTTTTTTTTCTTGCCTTCTGATTGTTGCTCTGAGTGTTGCTATCCCTGTGCTGTTGCAATCCTGGAATTTCCCCGTTGTGGGACTAATAAAGGCTTATCTTATCTTATCTTATCATGAGAGTCTGTTGGATCGTTCTTTGTCTGGCCCTTCACCCAGGACCAGTTTATCTTGGGTGACCCTACCAGAGACAAATTGCCCAGGACAACATCGTTCCTGGGATCACTAGGGCAAACAACCCCCCCACCACGATAAGGTGATGATCCATGAGGGGGAAAAAAGGAATAAGGCTGAAAAAAAAACAAACAAAAAAAAAACAACAGCAGTCTATGTACAGCAATGCTACCCGCAATGCAAATAACAACAAAAGATAAAACGCAGACATCCCATAGTGTAAGTAAAGATAAACGATAATTGTGTGTCATCTGCATAACAATTAAAATGTATGCAGTGCTTTCTAATAATATTGCCTTGTGGAAGCATATATAAACTAAAAAGAATATGGCCTGGCACAGATCCCTGTGGAACTCTGTGGTTAAGCTTTGAATTAGAAGAAAAGTCATTATTGACATGAACAAACTGGAACCTATCTGATAAATAAGATTTAAATCACTGCAAAGAAGTTCCATTAAGTCCAAGAAGGTGTTCTAATCTATCAAGTAAAATATTATGATCAATAGTATCAAAAGCTGCACTAAAGACTAAAATAACAAGTACAGAAACAAGTCCATTATCAGATGGATATAGGTATAATTGGGAGTAAAATTTATAGATATATTGGGAGTAAAATGTTGAAATGTTGTAATTGCACTTCAGCTCAGACATGATGCAAATTCTTTTTTCTAATCTTTTCCAGTCTATCTTTGTTTTATTTATTTATTTCTGAATATTGCTGTGGAGAGGAAAGCAACAAAATTTCTTTCTATGTACAGTGTTGCGTATGTCTGAATAACAATAAAGTTTGCAATATGAATATGACGAATACAACAGTTGCGATAGGGAGGTCATTAGTGACCTTCACTAAAGCAGTTTCAGTATTATGAAGAATTCTAAACCCTGATTGAAACTCTGCAAATAAACCATTTCCCTGCAAGTGGTCAAATAATTGCACAGCAACAACTTTTTCTAAGATTTTTGAAATAAGATAAGATAAGATAAGATAAGCCTTTATTAGTCCCACAATGGGGAAATTCCAGGATTGCAACAGCACAGGGACAGCAACACTCAGAGCAACAATCAGAAGGCAAGAAAAAAACAACATCTAGCAAACATATGTCCATATTACTATAAATGTATATATATAGACACACAGTGCAGAGCATTATGGCTGGTGGATGTGCAGCAGAAAGTCTAAGCTCTCTCTCCGCGGATGCAGCGGGCCAGCTGGAAGTCTTTGGGCATGATGGTGACCCCCTTAGCGAAGAAGAGACCACCAGGTGGGTCTCGCTGGTCTCCTGCAGAGCCATGACGGCGAAACTCAGGAAACGCAGGACGGAAATGAAAGGCAGATTACACTGGTCAACACCAAATTTATTGTCTAAGGGTTTTTTTTAGCTGATTTAGGACAATTTTAATGTGCTGAATCCAAAAATCACATTGGTTTTGCTCAATTGGGTCAACTTTTTGAACTATGGCCACATGTTTTCTTCCATTTTTGTTTACATGTACGGGTATTTTCACTTTATATGATGTAAAATTCTTTTTTTATTTCTTGAAATTCTCTGAATTTTGAACAATGATGACGTAACATTCAATTTACATGTACTTACCTTTATCAGTGTCTGCTATTCAATTTACAGTACACCTGTACAACTGCTGTACAACTGCTTATAACTTAACATAAAAACCTGACCTGTTCGAGAGAAACGGATGTCATTTTCGGATTTAGCGGTGCAAAATTGTCTTAAATCAGTTGAAAAAACACAGACAATTTACAAAAAAAAAATACTTTTGTTATGTTGTGTTAGAGATTAGCCTATAGCAGGCCTACTCAATTACAAAATCAGTTGGGTCACAATTTGAAATCAAAACATGTAATTGGCCTGCACATGTTCAGCAATCCGACAAATTTCAAACCAACACAGATCAGTATGACAAAAAATACACACTTTTTACTCATTGTCTTGGTTTTAAATGTGCACTTGACACATGACAAAGGCCCATCAAATGTGCATAAAAACACAATAATAGTGCTGGGGTTGAGCAGAACTGAAGTTGTAGAATTTTTTTTTTCTCTTGAACAACAAATAAATAAAATAAAAAAGAAATTCTGTAAATAACCATTTTGGTCATGTTTTACTAAGGCATATCTCATAAAGTGCATAAAAATTTAATGTGCACTGTTAGTAGCATTCACATTTGTTTCCCTTTTGAAATCAAATATATTACATTCTAGTCATAACTGACCTTGGCACGTCACAAAGTGCATTTAGCTGAATAAAAAGTAAACTATCAAACACTTCAGCGCACAGATCCTTCACGAAAAGATTGATAACATTAACAAACATTGCACAGCCACCATTGTGGTTGTTTCGTTTTAAATCACCACATGTGTGAACCTCTTTTTATAACTACACATTCCATTACACACACATATCATTCAACCAAATTTCTAGTACAGTTAAGGATGCAAAAACCACCCACTTAAAAACTTGAGTAATGACTTCAGTCTCGAAGGTTTGAGGTTTTTCTTCAAAATTTGTAACAATTTTCTTATAGTTTTCTACTTTTCTCTGTAAATGTATCTAAATTTGAAACCATTTTCCTCAAATTTGTAATTTCCTCTTGTAAAATTGACTTTTCTTGTATATTTGAGACTATTATTGACATGTTTGACAGATCCAGGGAACAGACACAGGCTCAAGAGTGGATTCAATTATCTTTATTATAGAAAGTGAGGGTGTGTGGATGCGTGTGTGCGTTGTGTACGTGGATGTGAATGTGTATGTCTGCAGTGGCGTCGTAGCTGGGGGTGAGCAGGGTGCCGTACGACCTGGCAACCCTATAGACAAAGCAGAGGCACAGATGTTAGTACTGTCCTTCTGAAGGAGTGTATTAGTGGATAACTGAGGCTTACTTTTACAGAAGTGGAGATGCACTCAGGTTGGCCCGGAGGCTACAGCCAGGAGGACAGCGCCTGTTGTCACAACGCCGCTGGAGAGGAGATGGACCCGCTGGGATCCGCAAGTCTGGGTCCGCCGCAAGGAGGAATGATTCCGCCTCCAAGGGATTCCGCCTGTGCACAGGGGATACAATGTAGGAACAGGTGAGTTGAAAATGGCTTACTTGGTAAACGAGGATGATCCTTCCAATGGATGAGGCTTCGTCCTTTCTTGCTTAGGCAGGAAGGATGAAGGCAGGATGAAAGGCTATGAAGTCGAAAGCTGAGCTTCTTCAGCCAGGGAGACAGACAGCTCCGTGCCAGTCTGAAGGTAGAGCGGGTTAAATAGCCTGAGTGTGATGGCGAACCGGTGTGCGCGCCGCTGTGGGAGATAATGACACAGAGTGAGCCATCACAGTACTCCCCCCCTGAGAGGTGCCTTCCGGCACCTGATCCAGCCTACCTGGGTGTGTCCGGTGGAAGTCCCCGATGAGTTGTTTATCCAACACGAAGGATGGACATACCCAGGACCTCCATTCAGGGCCATATCCCTCCCAGTCCACCAGATACTGCAGGCTGCGACCCCAGCGGCGGACGTCTAGGATGGCGTTGACCTTCCAAGCCGGGTCGCCGTCGATCACCACTGGTGGAGGTGGAGACCTGGGGGGGGGGCAGAGAGGGCTGGAAAGAATGGTTTAATCTAGGAGACATGAAACATTGGGCAAATACGGAGGGAGGGGGGAAGAGCCAGGCGCACAGCCATGGGGTTAATAATACGGACAACAGAAAAAGGGCCGATGAAGCGTTGGGACAACTTCTTCTTCTCCGCCTTGAGGTTAATGTGTTGGGTGGACAGCCAAACCTGTTGGCCCAACCGGTAGAGTGGCGTTGGCCTCCTACGGCAATTAGCGATCCTGGAGTTGCGCTCCGCCGTGCGCTGAAGTGCCTCTCAGGTCGCCCTCCACAGCCGATGACAGCGTCTCAGGTGGGCATGGATGGAAGGCATGGCAATGTCCCCCTCCTCCTCGGGAAAAAGCGGGGGATTATAACCCAGGGAAGCCTTGAAAGGGGACATTCCGATCGCTGAGGACATGGTGGAGTTGTGAGCGTACTCGATCCACGGAAGGTGAGCGCTCCATGACGCAGGATTACAAGCGATGACACAGCGCAGCACAGCCTCTAGCTCCTGATTCGCTCGCTCACACTGCCCATTACTCTGTGGGTGGTAGCCGGAGGACAGGCTCACCGTGGCCCCCAGAGCATTACAAAAAGATCTCCATACCTGGGACACGAATTGGAGACCCCGATCAGAGACGATGTCCACGGGTATCCCATGCAGCCTCACGACGTGTTGAACTAGCAAGTCTGCCATGTCTCTCACCGTAGGCAGCCCCTACAGAGGAATAAAGTGGGTGGCCTTGGAGAAGCAGTCAACAATCATGAGGACAGTGGTATGCCGATTAGACGGAGGGAGGCCGGTGACGAAGTCAAAGGTGATATGAGACCAGGGCCTGCCGGGGGTAGGGAGAGGATGGAGCAAACCTGCAGGAGAGGATGGTGTCTTGCCGGTGGCACACTGAGGACAGGCGCGGATGTATTCGGCGACGTCCTTCCAGAGCGATGGCCACCAGAGCATCCTCAGGAGAATCTCCACCACGCGAGCCCCCCCCCCCCCAGTGGTATGAGAGTCTGGAGGAGTGGGCCCAGTGAATTACCTTGCCCCGAACAGAAGACGGGACAAACAGCTTCCCCACTGGCTCCCCGACTGGGTCCAGTTCAGTCTCCTGCACCCTCAAGACCCTCTCCTTGATGCCCCACGAGAGGACGCCCACAATGCATGACGAAGGAAGGATGGGATGATCAGACACCTCCACAGCATCCAAGGCAAACTGTCTGAACAGGGCATCCGGCTTCGCGTTCTTGGCCCAGGGGCGGTAGGTGATGGTGAAATTGAAGCATCCAAAGAACAAAGACCAGCAGGCTTGGCGGGCGTTCAGGCGTTTGGCCGTTCTGAGGTACTCCAAATTCTTGTGGTCTGTCCAGACAGTAAAGGGCTGGGCGGCCCCCTCCAGCCAGTGACGCCACTCCTCCAGCGCGAGCTTAACCGCCAGGAGCTCCCTGTCACCGATGTCATAATTCTTCTCCACCAGGGACATTCGGCGGGAGAAAAACGCACATGGGCAGATCACCCGGTACACCGGAGAGTGCTGGGACAGCACGGCTCCCACCCCTGAGTCCGATGTGTCCACCTCTACCAGGCACTGAAGAGCGGGGTCCACCTGAGTCAAAATAGGAGAAGAAGAAAATGCAGTTTTATGTTTGGCGAACACTGCTGCAGCCTCCTCCGTCCACCGGAAAGCCACCTTGGGGGAAGTGAGATGGGTCAGGGGAAGAGCAACGACGCTGTAATTCTTAAAGCAGTGGTAGAAGTTGGCGAACCCCAGGAATTGTTGGAGCTGCTTCCTGGGGGGGGGGGGGGGGTGTGCAATCTACCACCGCCTTCACCTTACCGGGGTTCGGGATGATTTGGTTATGGGAGATGATAAAGCCAAGAAATGATGTCTTAGAGGCGTGGAATTCACATTTCCCAACCTTCACAAAGAGCTTGTTCTCCAAGAGCCACTGCAAGACCTGTCCCAAGTGCACCCGATGTTTGTCCAGCGATCGGGAGAAGATCAGGATGTCATCCAGGTACACGAAGACGAACGACCCCAAGAAATCCCGTAGCACATCATTGATCTGGCACTGGAAGATGGCCAGAGCATTGGTCAACCCAAACGGCATCACCAGGTACTTGAAATGCCCGCTTGGGGTCTGAAAACCCGTCTTCCATTCGTCCCCCTCTCTGATCTCCACCAGGTGGTATGCATTGCGGAGGTACAGTTTGGTGAACCAGGAGGCCCCCTGGATGGAGTCAAATGCTGTGTCTATCAGAGGAAGAGTGTACTTGTCTTTGATGGCGATGTCATTAAGAGCACGAAAGTCAATACACGGCCTCAGGGAGCCATCCTTTTTCCCAAAGAAGAAAAACCCCGCCCCCACCGCCGAGGACGAAGGCCGGATGATGCCCAAGCTGAGCGACTCTTTGATGTAAGTTTCCTTCGCTTCCCGCTCCAGAGCAGACAGGCTGTAGAGGCGGCTCGACGGCAGCGGGGCTCTGCAGCCACCACCCGGAAATCGATGGCATAGTCCGCTACGGACCTGCTTCCCTGTCTCAGGTTTAATAGCCGGGTGGTAAGCACATTATCGCGGTCGGAATGGTCGAACACCTCATTGAATTCACTGACAAACTGGCTGTAGGTTAAAATAGCATAACTCGCCCTAGTCATAACTGCATAGGCCCAGGCTAGAGCTCGCCCTCCAACAGGTTAGCTATATAACCAATGCGGCTGTGATCAGTGGGGAAGTCACCAGGAACCCGCTGGAAGACTATCTTGCATTGGAGTAAGAACCCTTGAGCCTCCCCTAGCTTACTGCTAAAATGAGGGGGAGTAGGAACTGGTGTTAGCTGGGACAAGAGAGCCTGACTAGCCTGGCTAGGTGGTGAGCTAGCGGGAGCCGGAGCATAACTTGGAGCCGGTGGAAACGCCTGCTGCCCTGCAAGATGATCCAACTGACTGTTAATTTGGACTAGCTGGTTTAAGATGACCTGTTGTTGGTAAGCTAACTGGTCCACCCGAACCTCTAAGTTGTTAACTTGGTGGGCTAGTGCGCTGTTCACTGGGTCATTCTGACGGAGCTGTACTGACATGTTTGACAGACCCAGGGAATAGACCCTGGCTCAAGAGTGGATTCAATTTTCTTTATTATAGAAAGTGAGGGTGTGTGGGTGCATGTGTGTGTTGTATATGTGGACGTGAATGTGTATGTCTGCAGCTGAGCTTCTTCAGCCAGGGAGACAGATGGCTCTGTGCTGGTCTGAAGGCAGAGTGGGTTAAATAGCCCGAGTGTGATGGCAAACCGGTGTGCGCGCAGCTGTGGGAGATAATGACACAGAGCGAGCCACCACAATTATAAAAATCTGTGGATTATTTTATGGCTAATTTTTGTCTATTTTTTAACTAAACTTACTGAGCTCTCTCCAGCCCGCAAAGTCTGTGTTGAGCGTGATAAACAGAGGTGAGGAGGTCTGTGAGTCCCGGGAGGCTCCACAGGCGGGGGAACCCCTCAATCACTTGTGCCGTGCAATCCCAAACCTGGAGCTCCTCCTCGGGAGTGTGGGTTAGATAAATGTCCCAAATAATGTCCTGCAATGATTCAGCCGCTCGAGACTCCTTGTCTAGCCCAAACCTTCTGTAGTCCAATAACGCTGTCATGCAAGCGGAAAAAAAAGAACTCTAAAGAAAAAAATACGGTAGGGAAAAAAGAAACGAAACTCACAGCCCGCTGGCATCCGAATGGCAGCGGCATACTGTTATGAATGGCCCTCCCCGAGTGCAAACAGGACACCAAACGCAGACTGTGAGTTTTTGCAATTTTATTAACTAAAAGTATCTCAAGATACAAGACACAAACCAACAGAAAACACAGCTCTGAAGCTGAAGCGAAAAATTCCAGACATAAACAAGGATGTGAGCAGGAATAGATAAATAATGACTTACTAACTTGGCAAGATGTCCGGGGGTTTCCTAACAGGAGAGATTTGACGCTGCTGCACCAGGGAAGAGGTGCCAAAGGTTTAAACAGTCAACCCCCCGATTACCAGCACCTGCGGGGTCTTAAGTGGTGATCATTGTAGGCAGCCGTGAAAGGCCGCAAACAGAAGCCGACAGCCAGAAGCGACGCGCGAGCTGTCACAGTGCCCGCAACAATCAAAACAACAAACCAAAAAGGAAACACAGAAACCAATCACAAACCAATCAAAACCAGGAACCAAACGCAACAAACAGGTCAAACAGAAGAAACAAAATCAGAAAAAAACCCAAAAACAATCAGATAACCAAGCACCTCCCTCTTCCCCCCGCCCGTGCACCGGATCATGACAAAAGCCACTTTTCCACGAGCACCTACTCAGCTCGACTCGCCCTGACTCTACTTGCCCTGACACAGTTTATGTCGTTTTCCAATATAACTGAGTTGGTGGGTCTCAAGGTGGGTGGGTTCATTACAGGAAGGCAGCCTGTTATATTGTTGGCATGCTGATGTTTTGCTGTCAGAAGCGAATGCTTATTATATCAAGCGCAAAATACAAGCAAAGCATGGAGTTAGCAGTGATGTCTAGCTAGCTAGTGATCTTGCTAGCTCACTGTCTATATATAGGAGACAATGGCAATATCCTTGTTTGTTCAAAGTGAGCTTGCCACCTATCAGAAAAATAGCGTCAAAGATGCTTAAAATCACAAAACACTTACCAGCTTCCCCGTGACCAGCCATCAGCTCAGACACCTCCTGGTATACTTTTTCATTTTGGGTCACTCCATTGACAGGGCTGAAAAGTTTATAGGCTGAAAAGTTCATAGTTATCAAATTTGACCAAATGTGGTTTATTTTTCAACCGCAGGGATCCAAGCACTGCAACACAGATAGAAGAAGTGTGTGCACCAACGGAGAGACTGTTAAAAAATAAACCACATTTGGTCAGATTTGACCACTATGAATTTTTTAGCCTGTAATGGCCTGCTCCTTTTCAGGGTGGGGCCTCTCTTTATTTATTTTTTTTTCTTGTGTTGTAGGTGGAGCTGCGAAGGACTGCCCCTGCCTAAGAAGAGCTCTATAAAAGCCATCTCTGTGCACCTGTCAGTAGTGTTCTGCTCCTGCTGGAGGCTGGTCGGCTTCCTGAGGTTTATGCTTTGCCTATTGATTTTGTTTGTTGTTTGGTAGGGTCTGTGTTGGTGGCCCCTGTTTGTGTTGTTTGTGGCCTGTGAGCTTTTTGGCTTTGGATTTGCCGTTGGGCATTTGCTGCCCTGAAAGAGACGTGTGGTCACTCAGTCAGCCAGTGACTGGTTTGCTTTTTTGCTTGTTTCACGCATCCATCACACACACACACACACACACACACACACACACACACACACACACACACACACACACACACACACACACACACCACTGTTTTTTACAGACACCTTTTATTGCTTTCTTTTAATAAATAAACTTGTGTTTAAATTGACATATCCATGTGGTCTCCCTTTTATGTCCAAGCCAGTGAGCCGGGCTTGTGACATATGGGGACTCGTCTGGCCATTTTGAGTCCAGGACCATCTGTTTCGGCTTTGGCCCGTTTTTGACATATGGGGGATCATCCACTTGTCTGAATCCGTTCGGCTGTCTAAATCCATCTGCTTGTCTCAATCTTGTCTGTCTGTTTGGCCCTTTTAAAACCATTTGTGATAGGACAAATGGGGGCTGGTCTGATTATTTGAATCTGTCTGTCCATCTGAATTCAATCTGTTTGTTTAGCCCTTTTACAACCATTTGCAATAGGACAAATGGGGGCCCTTTCTGTATGAAATTGGTCTGTTTGAGCCTTTGGCCCATTTGTGAGAGAATGGGGGTGTTGTCTTTCTGTTTATCTGGTTGAATCCGGTCTGGTTGAGCTTTCACCCCTTCTGACAGAAATGAGGCTCGTTTGTTTGTTAAAACTGGTTCGTCTGTTTGAGCTGTACACCCGTTTGTGAAAGGACAAAGCGTGAGGCTCGTCTGGTTCGTTCGAGCTTTGGCGTGTTTGTGAGAGAAATGGGAGCTCATATGTTTGTTGGCGGACTTGTTCGTTTTTTTTTTTTTTTGTGTGTGTGTGTGTGTGTGTGTGTGTGTGTGAAGGGGTCTCAGAGCATTGCTGATGTTGATAGCCCATCTGTTTTAGCTAAGAGAATTCTGGTGGTTTGATGTCTTCCACGGTGTCTGTGATTTTATAGCATTTAGAGACACTCTGACTGACATATACTGCATGTTTTTGTAAAATGAAGCCTCTATAAAGCTGCCATCCTTGAAAAGATGTTTTCCCATCATTAACAGTCAATTCTCACATTAACCCACACATGGCCAACAGATTAAAAGCACTTCTAATTGACATTCTACACTTGGCACTAATCTCAAAGGTCAAAGGTCATTTTTCAAAGCACTTATAAGTGACATTCTATCCCCTGAGAATTACATGGGTCAGGGGTCAGTTCAGGGTAAAGTCAGGGCGTGGGGCTAAGGGGTCATAAACCTGTCAATCTGTCTGAAGAGAAGGATGCCAGAAAGTATCACCCTCCCTCTCTCATGTTCTCCCTGTGTGGGTTTACTCTAGTTTCCCCCCACAGGCCAAAGACATGCAGGTGAGGTTAATTGGCATCAACTGGGGATTCTAAATTGTCCTTAGGTATGAATGTGAGAGTGAATGGTTGTCTATCTCTCTGTGTTGGCCCTATGATGGACGGGCGATCTGTCCAGGGTGTACCCTGTCTCTCTGGGATAAGCTCCAGCCCCCCCACCCCCCGTGACCGGAAAAGGATTAAGCAGTAGAAGATGGATGGATGGATGGAAAACATAACTGCTGTACAATTAGTATGTGCTGTTAGATTCATAGATGCAAATGAAGAGTTTATTGGCAAAAACATAAATGCCACTTCAAAGAAAATTTCCCTCTGTACAACAAACAACTGTTCACATTATCTACTTATAGAAGTTCAAATTGTTTTTTTTTTCTTCTCAAAATCCATGTTAAATACACTACAAAGTTCACGTTTTTTTTTTTCAAAAGCTGATAAACGCCAGGACCCTGTTTTTACAAAACCAGATAACTCCACACGGCAAATCAGCGCTTAGTGTTTGGGTCATGTGACTCATCATGGCTGCTTCCCTGGTCTGCTCGCTTTGACTGATTTCCCTACGTGCTTTGTGTGATTTCCCTGCCATTTTTTTTTTATTTTTTTTTTTACAATTTTGTTGCATTTTATGTCAAATATGGATAATTTTGATGACACAGATGAAGCAGTGATGCATTCACCAGACAAACTAGCATGGTTTTCGGGACATGTCTGTTTTTGCAAAAGTATGTGTTGTGGACTTATCAGTTTTTGCAAAGAAACTCTTCAAATGTTGATCATATCATGAATCTGTCATACATGTCAGCTTGGTAAGGAGCAGTTAGTGGGATCTATTCCACACTATATATTGGCTGATATTATCATACACTCATAATTATATGAACATGTCAGAACATTATATGAACATGTTCATTAATATGAACATGTCAGAAATAAAATGTAGTTGGTTACATAGAGTTTTTACTGCTGCCCCCCCAAAAAAAACCTAACCACCTCACAGTACGACATCAGTGATAAAAAGTATTTTGAATACCAACAGCTTAAATCCATAATAAAAGCAAGATTTAATCTTAATCAGACAGATTTAGAGGTACCAGTTAAGGTGGCAGAGTTTCTAAATTTTTGTTCCCCTAAACTGATATTGAAAATACATGGACTACTATCAAAGCTGGATGAGTCCATATCTCTTCCAATATCAAAATGGGAGACAGACCTATAGGAAATAGGAAATAGACAGACCTAGAGGAAAGTTTCTGGACACAAATATGTTTAAACACTTTTAAGATGACTAAAAACTCTAACTTACAACTTATACAGTATAAAGTTCTACATAGAATTCATTACACAGGGCAAAGGATGCTCAAAATGGGCCTGAGTCACACAAATATCTGCTCTTACTGCACCAGCAATGTCCCGGATAGCTATATGCGTACTATGTGGTCTTGTGCTCCGGTTCAAGAGTTCTGGCAGAAGACATGTGAGGACTTGTCGGCATGGCTTGGGTATAGTGTCCCATCCTCACTCATACTTTGCATAATAGGTGATTTAAGTGAAATAAATATAGATACAAGGATGTCACACATGGTTCTCACTGCCTTATGCATCGTAAAGAAAACTATCCTTATGAATTGGAAATCAAGAAATAACTTATGCATGACTTATTATAATAACTTACTATTGGATTATATTAGCCTGGAGAGATTGTCAGCCTCCTCAAATAATCAGTTGGCAGAATTCAATTCTCTCTGGTCCCCGCTTATTATTTCTATAATCTGTGTGGTGGCGGGCGGTGGCTCGCTCTCCTTGGCACCTCTGGTGACCACGGGTGTCCGGGGGGCCTGTTCTGGGGTGGCCGTTTGTCTGACCCTGGGGAGGTGGTGGTGGTGGTGGTGGTGGGGGGGGGGGGGGGTTGGTTGGGAGGGCTACGGGGTGGGTTGTGGCTGGGGGTTGGGCTGTGGCCCCCAGCCAGCTGGCCTCACCTCTGGGGGGAGATCTGGGTCTGGCCCAGGGTCGGGTGTGCGCCTGTGGTGCGGGTTGGCTCCGGTGCATCCTTGCGCAGCGGGGTCGTGTTTTCCCTGGGGCCCTGGTGGCACCCTGGGGTAGGTGCTTGCATCCTGGGTCACTGGGGACTGCTGGTGTGGGTGTGCATGTGTGTATGAGTGTGAGAGTGGGTGTGAGTGGGGGCTTGTGTATGAGCGGATGCGGAAGTGTGTGTGTGTGTTGTGAGTGGGCAGGTGGAGCTGTGTGTGAGTGTAGGTGGGCATGTGTGATGATGGGTGGGGGTACGTGTGTGTATGGGTGCGATTACCTGTGGGTGGATGTCTGGGGGTGGAGGATATGTGTATGGGTAGCAGAACTTTGTTGGGTGGCAGGGGTTGGGCAGTCCATCTAGTGGCATGGGGGTTGGCGTTTCGAGGCCTGCTTGTCCCTGCCACCCCGCTGTTGTGTCGTGGGGTGAGGTGCTTTGTCGCATTGGCCCTGGTGTCATTGTCGGCGGGTGTGTGTTGGTGCTCGGGGGACCATTGGTGTGGGTTGGTGGCCGTGTTTCCGTAGGGTTGCACCGGAGTGGCTGTGGATGCAGGACGGCCTGTGGGGTGGCATCTTGGGGCGCCTGCAGTGGTCTGCTGATTGGTCGCTCAGGTGGGCGCCGGGGATGTGGGTCTGCTTCTGTGGCCTGCGCCGGTGGTCTCCCTGGTCCCTGCTGGGCACTGGTGCGTGTTCAGGCTCGCTGCATCTGCTTTGCAGATGCCTTATGACACAAGGGGGAATGAGGGGTGAATTTGAATGGGTACAGGAGTGAGAGAGAATGGGTTGGTTCGGGTGAGTGAGCGGGAGTTAGTGCATATGGGTGCGCATGGGAGCATGTAGGTGACAAGGTGTGGAGACGGGTGTGTCTGCGAGTTGGGAGGTGCTGGATTAAGGGGGGTAGTGCCTCTCGACAATGTGGGCTCCACTGGGCGGGGGAACTTCTTTGGGCACGGGGGTCCCTGGGGTGTGCAGCAGCGGTCCTGGGGTGGGCCCGCTGTGGGAGGTGCCTGGGGGGGCTCGCACCGGGGGGTGCGGGCCAGTCTCTGCCCCGGGGGTTGGGGTCACTGGCCTCCTGGTGCCTGGGGCCTGTGGGAGGGTTTTGGCTCTGCTGGGGGGGGGGGGGGGGTCAAGGGGTGTGGGCTTGCCGCACTGGCCACCGAGCAGCCTGGCCGCCCTTGATCATCCCTCCAGGTGTGGATGCTGGCTTTCCTGGGGCTTGCTGACCTCGGACGTTTGTGCCCTGTTGGGGTTGGTCGGACTGCCTTGCCTGCTTGGGGTTCCTGGGGGGAGAGCTGCAGCGACCGGTCCTCCGCTTTGTATGTTTCCTGACAAACCACTCACATGCACACACTTAGTTTGCGCACAGTCTCATATATATGCACGCAGACGTACACACACAAGTGTCTCTCCTTTAACAGGTGCGGAAACCAGACTCGTGTTGAGACATCTTCGGTGGAAGAAGCAGTTTGTCTTTTGTTTGTTTTAGTTATTGGTTTGTTTGTTTTTTTGTCTGTTCTCCTCCCTTCTCTTTCCCCCCTCCATGCACTTCCTTTCCCTCTTCCCCATCCTGTTGGGTCTTCCATGGGTAAAATAATTAAAATAAAGTATTAAAAGTTCTTACAGGAGGAGTTTACAACAATATACAAGACACAGTTAGATACTGTATAAGATCCTCTTGGCAAAGTAAATCTGTTTTGGCACAATAAGGGTGACAGATCCCTGTTCTGTTTACCTAGCTGCCTGAAAGGACAAGGGAAAAAAAAAAAAAACAACTAACCACCTGATTAACAGTAGAAGATGAATGGAGCTAGTTAGCATCATAGCTAGCACTGGTTACCTTACCTGTCTGAAGAAAAATGGTGGCCTGTGTGTGACTTTTCAGTCCTTTGAGATACTTCAGCAGACATCAGCCATCAAAAGCAGAACCGATATTTATCCTGCCCATTTGTTTGTCGTGTCATACATTAGGAGGATTGAGAAACTGATGTCTGCCCTCAGACTCAAGTATTTAGCTGAATAATTCACTACGTGGCAAGCCAACAACCCAAAACAAGACGATGGCATGTAAAGTGAAGCTAGCAATGCTATCCACCTTATTCCTCAGGGCGCTGCTGTAGAAACGATTATGCGCACAACTTCCGGTTGAAGTACTGTTAAATCAGTCAGCAAAAGTGAAGTACTGGGGCATTTAAAATAGTGTTTTTAAAGGTGTTTTAAATTAATTTTAATGCACATACATGTTTTGCACTCAAGTGGCAGATCATTTCAGCACTTGTAGTTTTTGTTTTTTTTTAATGTTTTTGTGTAGTTCTGGTACTTGCTGCTGTTCGTGGTGTGAGGCTCCTAAACCTCAGCTTAATCTGTGCTGGCTTCAACAGCAATGCATAGATCATGCACTGAAAACTAAAAAGGACTGTTGGTGTGATCGGTGGTACAGACACAGGACAGACACAACAGCACCAGATATGTTTTCACTTGTATGAATGTCACCGATCTGACATTTATACATGTCACCAGATGCAAGGCTGCATGAAGTAAAATAATAAATTGTAGGGAACCCACGCTGGGATATTCATCTCAGACTGGAAGCAGAGGGGAGGGGAATATTCCCTCTGCCGGCAGAGCGTGGGGGATTTAACGGAGGAGGGCAGTACGTATTGTAATGGGAGAAGTTATGGTAATGCAGCAGAAAGGAGTAGCTGCGGGGACAGTAAGGGGTGGATGTGTGAATGTATTGTGATGCAAGATTTCAGGCAGCAGGGGGAAGGAATGGAGTGATATAAAAGGAGAGACCCTGGTGTACTGAGGAAAGTCTTTTTCTGTGTACGAATGAAGTGAGAGAGAGAAATAAAGTTCGTCTGTTGTGCAAGTCTGGTTCTTTTATTTGCACTCTCCACACTGGTGACCCCTGACGAATTATGGAACACGAGGCAAGAACCCCGGAGTCGGCCCGGACGGGAAGCCCCAGCAACACGGCAAGCATCCCAGAGACAGCCCGATTGGAAAGCCACAGCAATGCGTGCGCTGTTTCGGTCAAACTACCCGACTTTTGGCTGCACGACCCGTGGTCGTGGTTCCTCCACACCAAGGCTCAGTTCGCCCTCCTGGAAATAATGGCAGATGACACCAGATATTACTATGTGATCGCAGCACTGGATGCTCGCACGACTCAGCAAGTAGCGAGCCTGCTCCAACAGCCTCCAGCCCATGATAAATATGGGACTCTCAAAGCCGCACTGACCTGGTGCTACACATTCTTAGACTGTGAGAAAGCAGAGAGGCTCCTGAGGCATTCCGAGTTAGGAGATGGGTCGGCGGTCGAACTGATGGAGAAGATGTTGGCTTTGATGGGCACGGACGATGGGCATTTTCTGTTTGCCGACCTTTTCCTCTGGAACCTCCCAACAGAGGCAAGAGCGGTCCTGGCCGACTCACCGTTGCTGGCCGCACGCGACTGCCGTGCGCTAGCCCAGGAGGCAGATGGGCTCATCCTCACCACCAGAGCCCTCACATTGAACGCGGCGGTGTCGGAACCCAGCGAGATGACCAGCGGAGGTGAGGAGCCGGCCACGCTAGAGGCAGCGGGGGCCAGAAGGCGCCAGAGAGACACGCTCTGCTCCTACCACCGCCGTTTTGGAGAGAACGCACGCAGATGTGTGCCACCGTGCCAATTCAAGCGTACGGGAAATGCCAAGGCCGGCAGTCAGTAGCAGCTGTGACTGCCGATGAAGAAAACAAGCTGTTCTACGTGACGGACTCGCGCTAGACACCGGCTCCCAAAAGAGCCTCATCCTGCTGTCCTACGCCGACCGGCTAGCGGGAGCTAGCCGCCCCGAGCTGATAGCCGCAAACGGCTCGGACATTAGGACTTTTGGTGAGAGAACACGGACTGTATCCCTACACAGCCGCATGTACGAGTGGACTTTTGTCATAACGGCATACAGTTTCCCAATCTTGGGAGCTGATTTTCTGTGTGCACACGGGTTTCTAGTCGATGTTGCTAATGGACGCCTGGTTAATGCAATGTCTTTTGATTCGCTCCCCTGTACAGCTCGAGGGGCTGGGCCAACAATGCTAGCCAACATCACAGCTCCAGGCGGTAAGGTCTACACACTGCTCACTCAGTTCCCAGCACTCACGGTCCCGATGTTTTCGGTGGCCATCACTAAACACGGGGTGGAACACTTTATCACCACCACTGGGCCACCCGTTTTCGCACGACCTCGGCGCCTGGACACAACTAAACTGGCCATAGTGCGCGAGGAGTTTGCCAACTTGGAAAGTTTGGGCATCACCAGGCGCTCAAACAGCCCATGAGCATCCCCACTACACATGGTCCCTAAGGCTGAGGGATTGTGGCGACCGTGCGGAGATTTCCGCAGATTGAATAACGCCACAGTGCATGACCGGTACCCGATTCCCCATATTCAGGATTTTTCCGTTCACCTCACCGGGGCACGCGTTTTTTCTAAAATAGACCTGGTCCGCGGTTACCACCAGGTCCCAGGAGGACATACCCAAAACAGCGGTAATAACTCTGTTTGGCTTGTTTGAGTTTTTACGCATGCCCTTTGGATTAAAAGGCACGGCACAGACATTCCAATGCATGATGGATGCGGTGTTGCACGATCTACCGTTTGTGTTTGTCTACCTGGATGACATCCTGGTGGCCAGCGTGTCCGAGGACGAACATGTAACCCACCTCAGGATGGTTTTCCGGAGGTTGGAAGAGCACGGGTTAATAATCAACCCAGCGAAATGCCAGTTCGGCGGGACAGGGATTGACTTTTTGGGGCACTGCATCTCACCGGAGGGAGCAAAACCCTTGTCTGACAAGATGCGCGCCGTGGCAAATTTTTCCCGGCCTCAGACGGTCAGGGTGCTGCAAGAGTTTTTGGGGATGGTTAACTTTTATAACCGGTTCCTCCCTTGAATGAAGTGAGAGAGAGAAATAA
This sequence comes from Pholidichthys leucotaenia, assembly GCA_020510985.1. Classification (NCBI taxonomy): domain Eukaryota; kingdom Metazoa; phylum Chordata; class Actinopteri; order Cichliformes; family Pholidichthyidae; genus Pholidichthys; species Pholidichthys leucotaenia. Next base: position 174,254,234 of record CM035836.1, read on the forward strand.
AGTTTGTCTGTCGTGCAAGTCTGGTTCCTTTATTTGCACTCTCCACAAAATAAAAAAATAGTCACAGTTTGCTTCCTAAGGCTAAACGATTTAAGAAAAAAATCAAAAAGGTGTTTTTGGTTTTTTTTTTTGCATTTGTTGCACTGCATTGGAACGACATGGACTTGATTTTAGCAGCTTCAGCATGCATTAATTTTTAAATTATCACAAAATATAGATCAATAATATTTTGAACAATTGTCAGAAAAGGTCTGTACTTCCGGTTATGGCCGCCACGTAGGAGGACGTGCTTCACTCTACTCTGCTCCTAAAAATAAAAAAATCTGCAAATAACTCTCTCAATTGGAACAAAACCTATCCCAGCGTTTGGGCGAGGATATGCCGGTAAAGCCGAAGGCTGGGAAATCAGGTGGAGGAAAAACTGAACCGCCGAAACAGTCCAAGTTAACGGACTTTCACGTCCGTGACGAAGCAGAAAAATCCCCAGATATGGTGGAACAAGCTAGTGGTGGAGCGGTGACTACTGGCGACGGCACAGGTGCGGTGCTCGCTGCCATTAGTTCAATGAGAGCAGACTTTTCCTCTAAATTTGATGGGATTATAGCAGTGATAGAAGGAATGAGAAAGGAGTTAAGCGACTGTATGGAACGAGTTTCGCAGGTGGAGCTCCGAATTTCCAGTGCTGAGGATGACGTCACCGGCCTACAATTAAAGGTGCGCACACTGGAATTAAAAAAATAAACGTCTGGAAGATAATGTCCTGGATTTAGAATCCCGGTCGAGACGGAATAACCTGAGGCTGGTGGGCCTCCCGGAGAGAACGGAGGGTCTGGATCCATGTTCCTTTTTGGAAAAGTGGATTCCAGAAGCACTGAACAACGCGGAGCTGCAGTCATTAGTCGTCTTAGAAAGTGCCCACTGAATCGGCCCACCGAGAGATAATAAGGCACCACCGAGGACGCTGATTATGAAGTTCCTCAGCTACAGAGACAGGATGACGATCTCCAACGCGGCGCGAGCCAAAGGAGAAATTAAATACCAGGATCAACAGGTGCGGTTCTACCCAGATTTGGCCACAGGAATCCAACAATTAAGGAAACAGTTTGACCCCGCCCGTAAAGAGCTGCACAACCTTGGGATTCGTCATGGAGTGATTTATCCTGCAAGACTGCTGGTCACATATAAGGGCAGAACCCACATCTTCAAGACCCCTGAGGAGGCACAGGAGTTCATCAAGAATATCCAAGAAGAGACTGGTGGGAGCTAAGCATGAACAAAATATAAGGTAGAATATTTAAGCATTTGCACATGCATCTGACTGATCTGAAGCATATAGCAAGTTTACAAAATATAGATTGTATTATATATTTAAAAAAAACCTATGATGTACAAAGTTGCTGTAAAATTTTGGAGTTAAGTTGGAAAACTACAGAAGAGAGTTAATGTTACGTCATTAAAAGCAGTAGAGTTAGGGTGATTGAGCGGAGAAAGAAAGAGTGGTTTTGACTGATCCTCTCGGGTGTGGAGCAGTCAATGGCTATAGCAGGAGACGGAATTTTTTTTTTTTTGATTTTGGGGGGATTACCACGAATGTGGGAAGGGGAAATTTGTTTGTGTGTAGTTTGTAGGATGAATGTTCAACCACTCATATTTTTGCTTCTCTGTGTGAGCATGTTTACATTGCGAGGTAATCTCAAACTCCTTATTGATCATAGACCAAAGCGTTAATCTTAATTTAACCTCATGGAATTGCAGAGGCCTAAAACATTAAAAAAAAACTTAAACAAGTTATGAATAAAATAAAAGACATAGGTTCAAAAATTGTGTTTTTACAAGAAACTCATCTAATAGAGGAGGATGTAAAAAGAATTAGGAGAAGATGGCAAGGAAGTGTAATCACCTCATCATTTTCATCCCGAGCCAGGGGAGTTATGACTCTCATACATAGATCAGTCCCATTTCAAGTGAAAAATGTAATTGGTGACAAATTTGGAAGATATCTAATCATTCAAGGATCTTTGTTATTAGAAAATATAAATCTGGTGAACTTATATGGTCCCAATATAGACGATCAAAATTTCTTTACTAATTTATTTCTTATTTTATCTTCACTTACAGGGCAACATATAATAGCAGGAGACTTTAATTGTATATTGAATCCTGGTATAGATAGATCAACAAGACTGGACTGTACGCACAATGGATGCAGGATGATCATTAATCATTTTATGAAAGAATTGAGATTGCTAGATATATGGAGAGAAATGAAACCACAAGTTAAAGCCTATTCTTGTTATTCTATTATCTACAAGACATTCTCACGTATTGACTATTTTTTGATCTCCACAGAATTAAGGTCCAAGATTCAAAACTGCTTCTATGATAATATTATGATCTCTGATCATGCACCCTGCTGTCTAATATATGTAGATAAGAAATTGACAAAGGAACCAGGTAGGTGGCAATTTCAGCATAAATGGCTTCAGGATGAGGAATTTGTTAAGTACATAGAAAAACAGATAGATGAGTTCTTTGATATCAATACTACACAAACATCAGCATGTATAAAGTGGGAGGCTTTCATAGCTTTTATTAGGGGGCATATTATTAGTTATACAGGTTCAAAATCTAAGAAGACTCGAGAGGAGAGAGTCCAATTGGATCATAAAACAAAAATTCTTCAAGAAAAAGTGTATGCAGGAAGTGACCCAAAGTTAGAGAATGAATTACTGATTCTGAGAGCTGAATATGACAAAAAATCAGCGAATAGAGCTGCCTCGAGTCTTCTAAGATTGAAGCAATCTTTTTATGAACAAGGTGAAAAATCAGGAAAATTATTGGGATGGCAGATTAAACAATTAGAATTTAAAACACCAATTACCAGTATTATAAGTAACGGACAGCCAGTTGTAGATCCTTTAGAAATTAATAGTGCCTTTAGAGATTATTATGAAAAATTATATAATACAAAAAATGAAACTGACTTAACAAAACTAAATGGGTTTTTGGACGGATTATCTATACCGTGTCACGCCGCGCCGCTCATCAGCGGCGCCACCTGCACGCACACTTGCTCATCATCAGCGGCGAGGGATATAAGCCGCCTCGCCCTGAGCTTCGGCCTGAAGCTGTTAAACTTCTCATGCATCGCTGTGAGTTCCTTCATCTTCAGCTATTCTCCCGGGTAAGAAGCTCTTACCTCCTTTTCTCTCTCGAGTCTGCTCCCCTGTGCACAGGTGGATTCCCCGGCAGCGGACATCGCCTCTCCATCACCTATTCCTCGCTGCTGCACCGAGCTCTCCAGGTGGCTGTCTTCCGGACCTCGTCCTTTGCTGTGCCAGTCATCTGTGCCCTCCAAGTAAGCTCCTCTCTCGCTTGCAAATCTCCTGTGTTGGTGTGTGCCCGTCACCCTTCTCCTTTTGCTTTTCCCATAGGGTTGTCCGGTTGTACGGCCTCCTGCCTCTGTGCCCGAAGCAGACGCCGCCACCAACACATTTACATCCCGCTGACACACATTCATTCACTCCTGTTGCTAATAAACTATTTGAACTTCTCTGAGCCTGTGTGTGTGCGTCTCCTGAGCCGTGCGTTATGTCAGTACGGCTTCAGCAGAGCGGCTCGGCAGACGGCGGGCTCGCACACCGGTTTTCCACTCTCGAGGCTCGGGTGGATCAGATAGCCTATCAGCAACAGGTGATTTTTAATCAATTGTTAAATTTAACTAACCGGTTGGGCCGCTTGGACCCCCAACAGCCGTTCCGTTGGCTGCACGGTGGCGCAGTGGTTAGCACTGCGGCAGCACAGTTTACCCTTGGCCGGGGGATTGTGGGGATCGTGGGATCGTGGGTTCGATCCCAGCCCCCGACCAACAGTGATCTGTGTGGAGTTTGCATGTTCTCCCCGTGTTGCGTGGGTTTACTCCGGGATTTCTCCGGTTTCCTCCCACATGCCAAAGACATGCATGTTAGGTTAATTGGCTGTTCTAAATTGTCCCTAGATATCTGTTTCCTATAGGCCCTTAGAATAGAGGGTTAGTATTAATGAAAGCGCTTTGAGTAGTCTTTGTGACTAGAAAAGCGCTATATAAGTGCAGGTTAGTTAGTAGTTAGTTAGTTCCCCCCGGCTCGTCAGGGTGGCGCGGCTCCTGCTGCTCCAGTGGCCGTCCAGCAGGCACCGAGTGCACCAGTTCGGCTCACACCCATTCCAACCCCCGCCCGCTTTAGTGGTAAGCTCAGCGGAGCGCGGGGGTTTATTATGCAGTGTGAGTCCGTTTTCCACCGTGTGCCCGGAGACTTTCCCTCAGATCATAGCCGAATTGGTTATATCGGGAATCTCCTGGAGGGGCGAGCATTAACATGGACCTACGCCGTAATGGCGAGGCCCAGTTATGCCGCCCTCACATATGACCAATTCGTGAGGCGCTTCCTGGAGGTCTTTGACCATTCTCCTACCGAGACGGTCCAGGTCGATCGGCTTCTCACCCTCCAGCAGGGAAGCCGGTTGGCAGCGGACTACGCGGTCGACTTCCGGGTAGCGGCGGAGGAATTAGGCTGGGAGGAACGCTCCCTCTGCGGCCTTTTCCTCCGCAGTCTCAATGATGATCTGAGGGATGAACTGGCTGGGCGGGATATTCCTGAGATGCTAGCGGAGCTGACATCCTTAGCGATTAGTTTGGACAACAGGCTGCGCGAGCGCTCCTCGGGGCGGAGGTCGTCTTCTTCTCGCCCTCGTGGAGTCTCGCCGCGCCTGTTCCAAGCTCGCCCCCTGGCGGCGCCGCCACCATCGTGCCCCGAGGAGTTGGAGCCGATGGTGATGGGCTGGACAAAGCTTTCCCCTGCGGAGAAACAACGCCGCCGTGAGTTGGATCTCTGCATGTATTGCGGAGATGACCAACACACGGTGAAGCTTTGCCCACGGAAAGCCAGTCGGCGGGGTCCGCGAGTCACTGTAGGGGGCCTTGCGGATGTCAATCGGTTAAACCCCCACACTCAATTGAAGCTGCCCATCCGTTTCTGCCACAATCCCACTGGGCATCTCACCCACGCACTGGTGGATTCGGGCGCAGAAGGCAGCTTTATTTCACAAAGCCTGGCAACCCGATTGGGCATCCGCTGCCAGGCGCTCAGAAACCCCATCTCCCTGGTCAACCTCTCTCGTGCCTCCCTTGGGAGAGTTATGCACCAGACCATCCCGGTCCCGGTGATCATCTCTGGTAACCACCGGGAGGAGATAACCTTTCTCGTCCTGCCCAACTCTGTGTCGCCCGTCATCCTGGGGTATCCCTGGCTACGCCTCCACAACCCTGTCCTGGATTGGAAGTCAGCCGGGGTGTCGGCATGGAGCACATTCTGTATGGGCACCTGTCTTCAGTCCGCTGCCTGCTCTCCGTCTGCTTCTCTCCCTCCTACGGACGCTGCACCCCCGGACCTGTCTCTGGTGCCCCTGGAATTTCACGACCTGGGTATGGTATTCAGCAAGACCAAGGCCCTGTCTCTCCCTCCTCATCGGCCCTATGACTGCGCCATCAACCTCCGCCAGGGGGCACCCTTACCTTCTGGTCGGCTCTACAGTCTGTTGGCGCCGGAGAAGGAGACGATGAACGCCTACCTAAAGGAGTCACTGAGTGCTGGGATAATCCGCCCATCGTCATCACCCGTGGGGGCAGGGTTCTTCTTCGTCGGAAAGAAGAACGGGTCCCTCCGTCCTTGCATAGACTATCGGGCTCTAAATGACATCACAGAGAAGGATCGTTACACCCTGCCCCTCATGGACACCGCTTTCCACTCCCTCCAGGGGGCGACCTGGTTCACCAAGCTGGATCTACGCAGCGCATACCACCTCATCCGGATCCGGGAGGGAGATGAGTGGAAGACAGCCTTCCGTACCCCGAACGGCCACTTCGAATACCTGGTAATGCCGTTCGGGTTGACCAACGCTCCTGCCGTCTTTCAGCGCCTCATCAACGACGTCCTCCAGGACTTCATCGGCCTCTTTGTGTTCGTCTACCTGGATGACATACTCATCTTCTCCAAGTCCAGGGACGAGCACCAGGTCCATGTAAGGCGGGTCCTCCAAAGACTGCTGGAGAACCGGCTATACGTGAAGGCTGAAAAGTGCGAATTTTATGCTAAAACTACATCCTTCCTGGGATTCATCATCTCTCACGACCAGATGCGTCCAGACCCAGAGAAGGTGAAGGCGGTGGTAGAATGGCCTACACCTGCATCGAGGAAACAGGTGCAACAGTTCGTTGGGTTTGCGAACTTCTACCGCCGCTTTGTCCAAAACTTCAGTACCATCGTCGGACCGCTGACCTGCCTCACGTCCCCTAAGGTTCAGTTCTGGTGGACCGAAGAGGCCGCAGCTGCTTTTCAGGCGCTGAAGGTGGAGTTCTCCTCCTCCCGGGTCCTTCGCCAGGTCGACCCCGCGCTGCAGTGCATCGTGAAGGTGGATGCTTCGGACACAGGAGTGGGGGCGGTGCTATCCCAGCGGTCGCCTGACGACGGCGCCAAACGGCCCTGCGCCTTCTTCTCCCGGCGCTTGTCCCCGGCGGAGAGAAATTACGACGTGGGGGACAGAGAGCTCCTGGCCATCAAGCTTGCGCTGCAAGAGTGGCGTCACTGGCTAGAAGGGGCGGACCTGCCATTCGTGGTCCTGACGGACCACAAGAGCTTAGAGTACCTTCGATCTGCCAAGCGCCTGAACGCCCGCCAGGCGCGCTGGTCCTTGTTCTTCGCCAGGTTCCAGTTTTCCATCACCTTCAGGCCTGGCTCCAAGAACGGCCTGCCCGACGCCCTCTCTAGGCAATTCGCCCCTGAGGAGTCGGAGGACATGCTCCACACCATCCTACCCAGGTCGTGCGTCGTGGGAGCCATCTCCTGGGACATTGAGAGCAAGATCCGGAAGGCGCAGGAAGTGGAACCTGACCCTGGCGGCGGACCGGAAGGGAGGCTGTTCATGCCTTCTGCGGTTCGAGGAGAGGTCATCCACTGGCTACACACCTCCAAGCTCACCTGTCACCCTGGCTCCTCCCGGATGATAAACCTCCTCCAGCGGTCCTTTTGGTGGCCGGGCCTGCGGAGGGATGCTGCCCGCTACGCCCAGGCCTGTCCAATTTGTGCCACCAACAAGTCGGGAAATGCCCCTCCAGCAGGTCTGCTCCAGCCCCTGCCCGTCCCTGGCAGGCCCTGGTCGCACATCGCCTTGGATTTCGTCACCAGACTCCCAGTCTCCAACTCCTACAACACCATCCTGACCATCGTGGGCCGCTTTTCCAAGGCGGCACACTTCGTCCCCCTGCGAGGTCTCCCCACTGCCCTGGGGACGGCGGACCTCCTCATCCAACACGTGGTCAGGCTGCATGGGATTCCAGTGGACGTGGTCTCGGATCGAGGGCCCCAATTTTCCTCTGAGGTTTGGAGGTCGTTTTGCAATGCTTTAGGAGCCAAGGTGAGCCTCTCCTCCGGCCATCACCCCCAGTCCAACGGGCAGTGTGAGCGGACCAACCAGGAGCTGGAGGCTGCGCTCCGCTGTGTAACGGCGTCCAAACCCACATCCTGGAGCAACCACCTTGCCTGGGTTGAATACGCCCATAATACCGCTTGCTCTTCTGCCACAGGGATGTCCCCCTTCAAGGCGTCCCTGGGTTACGACCCCCCGCTGTTCCCGGCGCAGGAGAGTGAGGTAACTGTCCCCTCAGTACGGGCGCATCTCAGGCAGTTCCGCTCCATCTGGGCGTCAGCGCGCAATGCGCTTTTACGCACGGCGGAGCGCAACAGAGCCATGGCGGACCGGCACAGAAGACCTGCCCCGGCGTACAGGGTTGGGCAGCGAGTCTACGTGTCGACCCGGGACGTTACCCTAAAAGGCGAGAGGAGGAAGCTGGCACAGCGCTTCGTGGGTCCCTATCCCATCACCAGGATTGTCAACCCGGTGGCTGTGCGTGTAGCTATTCCCCCCTCCCTCCGCATCCACCCCACCTTCCACGTGTCCAGGGTGAAGCTGGCAGTCTCCGATCCCCTTTGCCCTCCTCCTGCTGCGCAACCCGCGCCCCGGATGATTGGTGGCCACCCGGCCTGGCCCGTCTCCTCCATCCTGGACTCCCGGCGCCGGGGTCGTGGGTTGCAGTACCTGGTGGACTGGGAGGGCTATGGGCCTGATCATCGACAGTGGGTACCCCCGTCGTCTGTGTTGGACCCATCGCTCATCGCTGATTTCCACCGAGCGCACCCAGAAAAGCCATCGCCAGGAGGTGCTGCTAGAGGGGGGAGTACTGTCACGCCGCGCCGCTCATCAGCAGCGCCACCTGCACACACACCTGCTCATCATCAGCGGCGAGGGATATAAGCCGCCTCGCCCTGAGCTTCGGCCTGAAGCCGTTAAACTTCTCATGCATCGCTGTGAGTTCCTTCACCTTCAGCTATTCTCCCGGGTAAGAAGCTCTTACCTCCTTTTCTCTCTCGAGTCTGCTCCCCTGTGCACAGGTGGATTCCCCGGCGGCGGACATCGCCTTTCCATCGCCTATTCCTTGCTGCTGCACCGAGCTCTCCAGGTGGCTGTCTTCCGGACCTCGTCCTTTGCTGTGCCAGTCATCTGTGCCCTCCAAGTAAGCTCCTCTCTCGCTTGCAAATCTCCTGTGTTGGTGTGTGCCCGTCACCCTTCTCCTTTTGCTTTTCCCATAGGGTTGTCCGGCTGTACGGCCTCCTGCCTCTGTGCCCGAAGCAGACGCCGCCACCAACACATTTACATCCCGCTGACACACATTCATTCACTCCTGTTGCTAATAAACTATTTGAACTTCTCTGAGCCTGTGTGTGTGCGTCTCCTGAGCCGTGCGTTATGTCATACCGTGTATTCCAAATGAAAACAGGGAGATACTGGAGTCTAAAATTATTCAAGAAGAAGCTGGGCTAGCCATTGATAATATGAAATCAGGAAAAAGCGCAGGACCAGATGGTCTTCCAGTTGACCTCTATAAAAAATTTAAGAATAAATTAATAAAACCATTTTTGGAAATGGTTTTAGAAGCATTTCAAAATAGTAATTTACCACCATACATGAATAATGCCTTAATTATACTGTTGCCAAAACCAGGTAAAATCTCTAATAAATGTGAAAATATGAGACCAATAAGCCTATTAAATGCTGACCTTAAGATAATCTGTAAAATTTTAGCAAGACAACTTCAAGAAATATTACCAAATATTAATTACCGAGATCAGAATGGCTTTATAAAGGGAAGACAAGGCTTCCATAATGTAAGAAGACTATTTAATATTATTTATTCTAATAAAGAAGCACCGGATACAGCTCTCCTATCATTGGATGCCGAAAAGGCCTTTGATAGGGTCGAATGGCCCTTTCTTTTTGAAGTTTTACAAAGGTTTGGAATTGGAAATAATTTCATAAAATGGGTTCAGATAATATACATTAATGCTACAGCAGAAATCCTAACAAACAGCAATATTTCAAAATCAATAAATATCAATAGAGGATGTCGACAAGGCTGCCCACTTTCACCTTTACTGTTTACTATGGCAATTGAACCTTTAGCGATGGCAGTACGTTTACATCCACAAATATATGGAAATAAAGTAGGACCAACAGAACATAAAATCTCCCTGTATGCCGATGACATAATTTTATTTATGTTGAATCTTAAAAAATCAATTCCGACCTTGTTGAATTTAATAAAGAATTTTGGGGAAATATCAGGATATAAAATAAATAAAACTAAATCTTCAATATTAATGCTAAATGAGACCCAGAGAAATCACCCAGCTCCTGAGGTAAATCAGTTCAATGTTGTAAATCAGTTTAAATATTTAGGAATTCAAATTGTGCCTAAGCTAGAATTAGTCGCCAGTGCCAACTATGAAGCCTTAATGACAGACATTAATGTGTTACTTCAGAGATGGATGTCACTACCAATGTCGATGATCGGGAGAATCAATATACTTAAAAGTAATATTTTACCCAAAATACTTTATTTATTTCAATACATTTCTTTACCACCACCTTCAGATCTATTCTCAAGAATTAAAAAAAAGTTAGTGGAATTTTTATGGAACAATCGGAAGGCTAGATTACGTCTGTCCTTACTATATTTACCATTTGATCGTGGAGGCCTGAAATGTCCAAACTTTATGTTGTATTACTGGTCAGCACAACGGAGGTCTATGACATATTATTTTTCATCAAATGATCTCCCTCACTGGACTGAAATGGAATCATACAATTTACCTTTACCTCTTCCCATATTCATATACTCAGACTCGGCAAAAAAATTACAGAAACAAGTTAAAAATCCATTTGTAAAGCATATGATCAAAATATGGTGTGAAACCACAAAATATTTAAAAGAACCACACTTACTGTCACAATTTAGCCCAATATGGGGTAATCGATATTTTAAACCAGGGAGAGCGGATGCTGTATTTAAAGTATGGAATTTAAAAGGGATTCAAAAGATTCAAGACTTATATCTGTCATGTTCAGTTAACATAATGTCTTTTGAAGAACTGAGGATCAAATTTAATCTTAATAGAACACATTTTTTTAAATATCTTCAGCTTAGGAACTTTATTCGATCAAATCAAAATAATGCTCTCATCCGACCTACTTATTCATCCTTGGAAAAAATTTTGACGAAAGATAGTAAGAGAAAGGGTATTATTTCAGAGTTTTATAACTCATTGACACTATCCTCAAGTGAAAACTCACAGAAAAGATTGAATTATTGGAAAGAAGACCTGCAAACTGAAATTTCAGAGGAACAATGGGAATTGGCTTGTACAGAAGCTCAAACCAAATCAATAAATGTACGTCTTAAATTGATACATTTTAAATGGTTAATGCGGATGTATGTTACATCGGTGGAGTTAAATAGATATAACAAAAACATACCAGATACGTGCACAAAATGTATGGAAAGTAAAGGAACCCTATTTCATTGTTTATGGGAATGCAGAAAAATTAGAATGTTTTGGGAAGAGGTGAGGGTAACAATTGAAAAAATAATTTCAAAACAAATCATATTGAATCCTAAATTGTTTTTGTTGGGTCTGTATCCAGAAAAGCATAGCTTTAATAAGAGTGAAAGAGCATTCATAGACCTCAGTTTGCTTAACGCCAAAAAATGTATTGCACTACTGTGGAAAAAGACTCATAGACCAGATGTGACTCAGTGGTTAAGGCAGATGTTAACAAACTTTCCACTAGAAAGAATAACATACATACTGAAATCAAAGGATATTGTGTTTGAGAATATATGGAGACCTTTCATTGATTATGTAAAGAATTTAAACATAACTTTTGAAGAAGAAGGTGAATGATGTGTGTGGACCTTGTAAATTCCATACTGGTGAATGTATAATATGTATACTTATGTAATGGATTGCCTAGACTAAACAGAGGAGCATTGTTGAAGACCTGTCTGTTAGTGGTTGTTGGTGTTTTTAGTACAATTTTTATTTTTTATTTTTTTATTTATTTTTATTTTATTTTATTTTTTTTTAAATTACTTTAGTGTTAGTGTTTGATTCTTTGTGTTATGTTTGTAAAAAAGGTTCAATAAAAAATATTGTGGAAAAGAAACGGTCTGTATGTGTTAAGTGAAATAACAAGCATTCACGGCATGACAGCAGCATGAACATTTTAATTTTGGGGTAAAACAAAAGAGCTCCAGCTGTCTGTATTTACCCTGAGATTAAAACACCCAAGCACAGTGTTGTGGTTCTTTGTGGCTCTGACTAGATTCTACGTCTGCTCTAAGGTAAATTTGATTATGACCAACATATTTTAACAAAAGGCAACCAGTTTTATAGTGGTGGAGACATTGATATATCTCAGAGCTTTTATTTTTTTACAGCGTTGGCATTTTAGCAGCAGAGCTAACTAACAGGTTAACTAATACTTTTTAAGGTCATCTTCTCATCCTTCGATAGTTGTGGGAAGTGGTATGATTATATTACTCTTTTTGAGGAGCAAAAGGCCCTGTTCCTGCATTTTTGATGCCTAAGTCATTGTTTTTTACAAAGGAAATGTGTCCTGTTTCTGTAACAACTCCACGTGTTGTGTGGGGATTTGGCCTTGGAGGCTTGCCGTAGCCAGCACTGGGCACACAATGTGGTGATGTCACGTGGGCTACGGCCAGTGTGTATAAGTGCTACTTGTGACAGTAAAGTTCAGTTCATTGCTCAGCACAGAATGGCTCACGTCTCACTCTTTTGATACATCACCTTTGGCGACTGAGGATTGAACCATGGGGGCGTGCACAAGACCACCACCTCCATTCGTGGAGTCACCGGGTGTGCCAGCCACACCGTGGAGCCACTGGTTGGAGGCTTTTGATGCCCATATCATCGCGGCTGGCCTGGGCGGTGCCGACGAACAAAGACGGAAGAGCGTCCTGATTCATTGTCTAGGCAAAGAAGGACAGCGAGTGCTTCATGCGCTGGGTAGTACGAGCTCCTTGGACAAGCTTTTATGCATGATGAACAAGTTTTTTGTTGACAAGTGTAACATCACGGCACAAAGATACAGATTCTTCGACTGCTGTCAGCAAGCGGGTGAGTCCACGCATTATTATCTTATGGAGCTCCGTAATTTAGCGCGCACATGTACTTTCGGGTCTTTGAAGGAAGAGCTAATTCGTGACAAGCTAGCTTATAGCATGAGCAGTGAGTGGCTAAAGGAGAAGCTACTGCTAACAAAGGACAATTTCGCACTAAGTCAAGTAATGCAAATGGCTAGCCAGATCGAGTCCGCTACCGAGCTAGGGAAGCAAGTGCTAGCTAATGAACAACTAGCCGTCCAAGTTCCCTCTCCATGTCAGGCCGATAGCAACCCAGCTAGATATTTAGGGCAGACTTCCACACATAGGCGGACCATGGCACAGGCAGGAGTGGGAACCCAGGGACTATGTGGTGGCTGCGGCTCTTCTCATCACCAGACAGGCTTGTCCGCCTGCCCCGCTAGGGGGGAAAAGTGCTACAACTGCGGTCGAGCTAGTCACCTGGCTAGGGTTTGCACTGCCGCTGACGAGGCAATGGATTCGGGACCCACGGGTCTAGCTTCGGTATGTGTAGCAGGCATCAAAAATTGGCCACTTAAATGGTATATTGTGCAGTTCGACAGTGTCGACGTGCCACTTATGATGGATTCAGGTACTGCAAAGTCCATATTGAGTGTGTCCACAGTAAGAAAACTTTCCCGAAAAAGACTATTGTAGCTAGTGTTGTGAACATGTTTTGCTATGGACATGCGAAGATTGGTATGGTGGGCGTGGTCAGCTTCTCTGTCGTGTGTGGGCCAAAGAGTTTTCCCGTGTTCACCTTTCAGGTTTCGTGCCATGGGGCTGACATGTTGGGTATTGACTTACTGGGGGAGTTAGGATTCTCCATCATGGACCTGACGGGCTCCACGGTGCTAACTGTTTCCCTTGGTTGGCATGTTCACTGGCCAACGCTGTTTGTAGGCCTGGGCTGTGTGGCAGCCACCGTCCACTCATTGACCCAGGTGTGATGCCCAAAATTCAACTTCTTCGCCGGCCACCACTCACCCTGCAGGACGACATCACGACAGAGCTGAACAAACTTCTGAGCACTGGCATAATTGAGAGAGTGGACGCTCGTCATGGATCTTGAATATTGTGGTAGTCAAAAAGAAGTCAGGTGACATACAACTGTGCCTTGACCTCAGAATGGTTAACAAAGCGATCACTCTGGATAAATATCCACTACCCACGATGGAAGAGCTCACCGCGATGTTCAGCGGCTCCAAGGTGATTTCGAAGCTGGACCTCCGTCAGGGTTATCTACAAGTGCCCCTTCACCCGGCCAGCTGCAACTTGATGGCATTCGTGACCCACATGGGCATTTTCAGGTATACCCGCATGTCTTTTGTCTTGTCTTTCTTGAATTTGGCACTGAGTTGCTTCCAAAAAATTATGTCCACGATCCTCACCAGCCTCAAGCGTGGGTGGTGTATTGGGACAACATTGTGGTGCACGGCGCGTCACGGGTAGCACACGATGAACTTTTGGAACAAGTGATGGAGGTGCTGCTGGAACACGGGGTTACGCTGAATGGGGAAAAGTGCATCTTTTCAGCTGAGTCCATTAAGTTTGTTGGATTTTAACTGTCTGCTGAGGGCCTGAGGCCCCTGCATTCAAACGCTGAGGCAGTACTGCGACTGCTGGACCCCACGATGCCCACACAAATGTCTTCATTTCTGGGCAAGGCAAATTTCTATGGATGTTTCATTCACCATTATTCAGAGACTATTGAACCTCTTCGGGCCCTCCTGAAGCAGAATGCTCTGTGGCAGTGGACCGTGGCCCGCACAGCAGCGTTCACTAAATTGAAATCTTCGCTCATTTCCCTGCCGTTGTTGGCCCATTTTGACCTTCAATGCCCCACTTTTGTGACTTGTGACGTGTCTGGCTCGGCAGTGGGGGCGGTCATGTCTCAACTTCAGAATGGTATGGAGCGCCTGGTGGCATTCGCATCGCGGTCCATCACATCGGCAGAACAGAGGTACGCAGTGGGTGAGAGAGAAGTGCTCGCGTGTGTTTGGGCGTGTGAACGGTGGCACATTACCTCTGTGGATGCCATTTCACCCTGCACACGGCCCATAGGGTGCTGACGACCCTGCAGGAGATGACCAGCTCAGGACACAGACCCTTGCGGACCCACAGTTGGGCAGAAAGACTGCTGGCCTACAACTTCACTACTCAGTTCACTTCAGGCAGTGAAAACGTGGTGGCAGACCTCCTTTCCCGTGTCACACTTAACACCACTTAACCTGACGACTGTGATTCCCTGGAGGTGGACCTGATCAACACGCTGCACGAACCCCTCTGGAACATGGTGTCCCTCCAGGAACTCCAGGCGGAGTCGGAGTGGGACCCAACTTTGTCTCAACTGTGCTCATTCACTGGGGGGGGGGAAGTGGGGGTGCACAGAGAGGCAAGGTGATTTGACACCTTTTCACAGGGCCAAGGACGAACTGAGGTGCTGGAACGATGTGTGCATGGCGAGAGGACACTGCACGTTGGTTCCGTCATCACTGAGACGTCACATTTTGGCCATGCTCCACGAGGGCCAACTGGGGGTGGTTAGGGTGAAACAACACTGCAGGGATTTGGTTTGATGGCCAGGTAGGGACAAGGACATTGAGATTATGGTTAACCCTGAGAGGATTTCGGTCACAGATCAGCACCATCTGCATGCACCCTCTGGTGGCGAAGATTTTTTCAAGAAAATATTCAGTTTAGATATTACAAATTCCAAAGGCTGTAACTTGAAAGTGGTAAGTGATGATGTCTCACTGTAAATAAGAAAGATGAAGAATATGATCCAAAGTTTATGATAGGAGTAAATTTATGCATCTAATTGGCATAATGTGATGGCAGCCACATCAGATTACATAACTTTCGGTCAAAGTGGACTTTGGACATACAGTATTTACACAAAGGATGGGTTTGTTTTTTTGTCTTTCTTTCTTTTTTTGTCATCTTATCTTCAAAATATACCAATCAGAAAATCAGTAGAATGTAAACAAACTGATAAAAAACATCAGACCTACCGCTTGTCATGTGTCACCATGCATCCGTGTGCTCATCTGTGGTCCTTCTTTTGTTTTCTGTTGGTAATTTTCACGTTCTCTCCCACATTCAGAAACAATCACATTTATCTTCTGATTTATTCCACCTCGATTTCAGTTAGATTACACCATGGAACCTGCAGTATTGTCCTCTCCGTCACGTGTAGTTTCGTCAATGGCTGACGAAAAGTGTTCCGCTCCGGTCCTTCTTGTGCTGTCCAGAAGGTAAATATTTCCCTTCAGAAGCTAAATAATCCCTTTTAGAATCACAGTTGGCAAAATTTGGAGCAAATCCTTCCTCCCTATGGAAATATATGTTGCACAATTGTTTATATGTCTCTCCTTCTGCGCCCCGGAAGTGATATCAGATTTGACGCAGTTCTGGTTCGCTGAACTAAGTCCTCCAGTATAGAGCAGTAAGCTATATGTGTCTGCCATCTAGTGATGTGAAATGCTTGGTATAGCTGGGGTTTTGTTTTTTTTTTTTCATGCTTTTTGACCAATCACTTGACAGGTGCGGATCTATGACACCAGCCGCAGGAGCGGCAGATCACATAATCAACTTTAATCCTTACAGGGATAAGAACTGTGTACCATGTTTGGAGAGCGGGAAAACCGGGATACCACCTCCCCCACCCCTGCAACTGCTACAATACCCGGAGGGCCCTGGAAACACATCCAATGGGACATCTGCGGCGAGTTACACACAGCCCCCATGAACAGCCGTTTCCTATTGGTGGTTTATGATCTGTTTTCAAAATGGCCAGAGGTGTTGCCCACCAGCTCGGTCACAACGGATGTGGTCACCAGTTTCCTCACCTTGCTTTTCGTTAGGTGGGGGGTTCCAAGTGCCATTACTATGGACAATGGTCCGCAGTTTGTCTCCGGGGGATTTGAGGAGTTTCTGGGTGAAAGGGGCGTGGAGCACATTAGAACCGTGTTCTATCATCCTCAAGCTAATGTGGGTTTGGAACATTTCAACAAGACATTAAAGAATGGACTACGAGCACACCTGGCGGATGGCTTCACATTCTCTGATGCTCTTCAGAACATGCTCCTTCATTATAGGGTGACAGCCCACGCCACGACGGGGTGTTCCCCAAAATCTCATGCTGGGATGTGAGTTACATCTGTCCCTGGATTGGCTGCGGCCCCCGTGACCCCCCCCCCTCCGGTGGACACAGAACCACTATGGGGTTGTGTCCTTGAACAACAGCGAAGAATGAAACAGTGCTTCGACAAAAAAGCATAGAGCAAGGACTCATGGGCTCGGTGTGTCAGACTGGGGTAGGATCAGGCACCCCAACTGCACACATAAGCTGCAGCCATTCTGGATGGGACCACTGCAAATTGTGGAGCAGCTGGGCCAGGACATGTTGGAGTGCCAACTCTGGAATGCCACTCTGACCCATCAGAGTGGCATTCCAGACACCTCAGGAAATTGTCGCCGACCCAGGATCCGGGACCTGCAGCAGACGAGAGGGACACTGGTTAGGACTTGACTGATGGGATGCTGGGGGGCACCCGGGTATGGCTGACGGAGCCTGTAGCTGAACCTCCATCTGTGAGGCTCTCGGCGAGAAACCGCCAGAGGCCAAGGTACCTGAAGGACTTTGTGGTTTGATTTGGTTAGCTAGGACGTGTTGACCTATAGGTGGCAGAATAATCCACCTCAACACAGGGGTATGCTGGCAGTCTACCCAGATGAATGAATGAATGAATGAATCTTTATGTCAGATAGATTAAAAGTACAGATTAAAAAGAAACAGAATAATACTAGAAAGGCACTCGGAGAGCGCAGACCTCCGCCAAGCGCCACAGTTCCCCCCCATACAGTGTTTGTGTGTACGTTTTCAGATTCCTTGACCATGAAAACATATGACTTGCAATTGGATTCACAATGATAGGATTAGTGGTTCAGTAGTTATTGACGAAAATCGCATTTTCCGTAATGGCGGTTTTCTTCTGGACGGTGATCTGGATCACCACCAAAATGTATTAATCTGTAGGATACCCCATTTCTGACAATCTCTGAAAATTTCATGAAAATCCGTCCATAACTTTTTGAGTTATCTTGCTAAAAAACAAACAAACAAACAGACAGACAGACAGACAGACAAACCAACGCCGATGAAAACATAACCTCCTTGGCGGAGGTAATAACAAAGGGGGAAAGAAAATCCAACGAGGTCAAATTAGACAATAACTCCTCTGATTATACAGTTCAACATAAGTTATCCAAAATGGGTGATGGCTGAAGCTGCAGTTTATAGTGCCCACCCATATTCCATCCAAGAATTCAAAAGAAAAACAAAACAAGAGCGATTACCAGAACATAGCTACGACAAAATGTGACAAAAAAAAAAACTAAGCAACAACACAACGCAGACTGGATATGACAATCCTTATGTGATTTTACATGTCATCTTGCATATATGTTTGGAGTATTTCTTCCTTTAGTTTTTGTTTAAATTGTCCAAGCGTTGTACATGATTTTAATTTGGGTCCAAAATTGTTCCATAATCTGACTCCTTGCACTGAAACACAGTGTTGCTTGGTGGTAGTTCTCACTGAAGGTTTTTGAAACATACATGTTCCTCTGAAATGATATTGTTTCTCCCTTATTTGGAACAGCTTTTGGATATTTGCGGGCAGTGATAGATTCTTCACTTTAAACATTATTACTGCAGTTTTAAAGTCAACCAGATCTTTCAACCTGAGAGCTTTTAATTTAAGAAAAAGTGGGTTTGTTGGTTCCCTGTAAGCAGCTTTGTTTATTATTCTAATAGCTCTCTTCTGAAGCATAAAGACTGGATATTGTATATGTTTGTTTTATATGTATTTCCCCATACTTCAGTACAATATGTCATGTATGGGAGTATTAATGAATGATACAAGGTATATAGTGTGGGTTGATTCAGCAAATATTTCACTCTGTGTAGTATTGCAATTGATTTGGATATTTTACCTTTAATATAATTAACCCTTTGAACTCTGGGATTCTGCGGGCGGTCACGTCTCTGCGTCATAGTGCGCCTCAGTGCGCACTGAAAAAAAAAAAGCTGCATTTCCGTTCTTCCAGTACAGACACAGCCGCGAACAGAAAGCCAAAGGAGTGTTTTGATTGGTTTAGATTTGATTGACCTCTCATTCGACTAATAAGAGCCTTGAATTGGGTTTCTGAAACGTTGAAGAACCAATGACTGAAAACCTAGCAAGAAAGACCTGCCTACCAACGACCGCAAATACAACGAGCCAATTGAAGCAGAGAAGTTCGACGATTGAAACGCGTGCGTTCCATGCGTAAAATCTGTTTTGTCTTAGCCGCTGGGTGACACACATTGAGACCTGTGTGTAACGGTAGCGTTAGCCAGTCTTTTTTTATTACTATTGTTCTTATTTTTTTTTTTTTTAAATCGTTCACCAAAACCACAATCATGGAAGCAGAGATGGTTTGACTGGGTCGGGTGACCAGAACCATGAGTCCATAACAACTGGACCAGCTTCATGTTCGTCTGACAATGAGGAACAGATGTTCGCCAACGACACTGCTGTTGTGGACAGGTAAGTGTTATAAGCTAAATTATTCTTTATCAATGAAAATAGTAATAATAATGACTTTTGACCGATCGGTAATTACAAATGGACCATTTTTTGTGCGCCGAGCTCCTCTGTAGCGGGGGGGGGAGTTGTTATCCTCTACATTGCAGATATTTTAGTATAATTTTTATTGCACTGTAGGTTATTTTTTCTTGTAAAAAAAAGGCCACACATTTTTTACGTGGCATGCTTCTTTGTGTGTGGGGGGCTTGTTTGTTCATTCATTCATTCATGAATGAACAAACAACCACCCACCACCACTCACACACAGCTCTGAGTGTCACCTTTCATTAGAGCCCAAGATGAAGCTTCTATGTTGAAGCATTCAAAAGTTATAGACATTTTTCCAAACTGTGCCATTTGGCACAATTTGGCACAGTTCAAAAATGCCTGGGAACAACCTGAGAAAAAAGCTGTGTAATATATTTATTTTTTGTGGTATTGTGACAAAATTTTGACCTCAGCTTGATAACACTTGGTTCTACATTTCTGTTGCATTTTCTAGCCAGTATCTGACAGCTGTGTTTTATTTGCAAGCATTTGTATCTAAAAAAAAACACCCAGGCAAACTTTATTTTCTTCAAATTCAGTATGTTTAGATGACTGTTACTCAGTGCAGGAGCACTTGAGATTATGACTGTTTTGCCAAAAAATTCAGTGTTTTCTTTTAAATGCGACCAACCCCATGAAGTTGCTGCAAAGGGAACAGCTTTTGCTTTACTTTGGATATGTTATTTTTGGATTGACATATCCAGCCTGTGTTGTGTTGTAGCTTAGTTTTTTGTTTTTTTTTTCTCTCTGTGACATTCTGTCTTAGATTTGTCTTGAATAGTAACTGCTTAACTTAGCTTAGCTTAGTTTTCTTTTTTTTCTTTTTTTTTTTTTCTCTCAGTCACACTTTGTCTTAGCTTTGTTCTAAATTGTAATCACTCTTGTCTTGTTTACTCTTTTTTCTTTGAATTCTTGGATGGAATATGGGTGGGCAATATAAGCTGCGGCTTCAGCCATCACCCATTTCGGATAACTCACGTGGAATTGTTTAGTAGAAGGAGTCTTTGTCTAATTTGACCTTGTTGTTATATTATACAGTTTCTTTAACCTGTACTGTATTATCCGAAATAAATAAATAAATTAAAAAAAAAATATATATATTTTTAGGCATTTTTAAGGAAATTGACCAGAGTTCAAGGGGTTAATATGTGACTTCCAACACAGTTTATTATCAATTATTACTCCAAGAAATTTAGTTTCGGATACCATTTCAATCTCTACACCATTTACACTGAGTTTAGATACTGAGTTGTTGTGATGGTTTTTAAAAATATAAATTTTGTCTTACTTAAATTGCGCGTTAATTTGTTTGAATCAAACCACAGTTTAAGCTTTCCTAATTCCTTTCCAAGTGTATCCAAAAGTTGTTCCAAATTGCTTCCACTGCATAATAAATTATTGTCATCGGCAAAAAATATTTAATCCATTTTTTCTGAAACTTTACATATATCATTTATATACATATTGAATAACAATGGCCCCAAAACTGAACCCTGTGTGACTCCACAAGCAACCTTCAGTAACTGTGAGTTTTTGTTACCAACACATACATACTGATATCTATTCTTTAAGTAACTACATAACCAGGACAGTGCTACCCCCTAATACCACAATTTTGTAGTTTCTTTAATAATAAATTATGATCCACTGTATCAAATGTTTTTTTAAGATCCAGGAATACCCCAACTGAATACTCTTTATTTTCAACGGCAGTTGATATTTTTTCTATAAATTCCATTAGAGCAAATGCAGTTGTCCTCTTGTGTCTGAACCCATATTGCCACTCACACAATAAATTATTCTTCAGTTTGAAGTTGTTAATTCTCTCACAGAATATTTTTTCAAGTATCTTGGAAAATTGCGGCAATAGTGAAATTGGTCTATAGTTTGAGAATTCCCCTCTGTCACCCGTCTTGTATATCGGAATACTTTAGCTATTTTCATTGCATTGGGAAATAAACCTGTTTGGAGAGACAGGTTACAGATATACGTCAGTGGTTTCACTAAGCATTCAATAATAGTTTCGACTAAGAGCATGTCAATACCATCACAGTCCGTAGATGCTTTACTTTTAAACGATTTAACAATTTCAATGACCTCTCTCTCGTCTGTTCTTTATGAAAATGGAGTCTTTTATAGCAGTGTTTTTGCTTATTGTATCACCTGTGGGTGCCGTAATGGGTATTTCTCGAGCCAAATTAGGACCAATGTTAACAAAAAAGTTATTAAATTCATCTGCAGGTGAAGCTGCATTCACACTCTGAGTTGTTTTATTATTTTTTTGAAAAATCGGTTGAGTAGCTTGTATTTCTGTTTTTATTTCCAAGAATATTGTTAACCTCTTGCACTCCAGTGCACCGCGGACAGGCACGTCTCTGCGTCCCAGAGTGCATGAGGGCGCTCTAGGTCGCACGAGGGCGCTGCGTCCAAGCGCGCACTGAAAAAAAAAAAGTTCTTCCACTACAGACACAGCTGCGAACAGATCAGATATGATTGACCTCTCATTCGACTAATAAGAGCCTTGAATTGGGTTTCTGAAACCTTGAAGAACCAATGACTGAAAACCTAGCAAGAAGGACCTGCTGTGAATGCAGCGAGCCAATTGAAGCACAGAAGTTCGGGCTGGGTGACGAGAGACTGACTGCTGCAGCAGATGAAAAAAAAAGACCCGCAGGAAGAACCTGCTACAGACCCAGCAGCACGGAGACCACCCACAAGTGCGACCTGCACTTATTCCAGCAGAATAGACGTTTAGGATTCTCTCATAGACCGACGGAGGCCGACGACGAAGGTCGTAAATCATTCGCCAAAACCGCAATCATGGAAGCGCAAAACCGCAATAATGGAATTATGCTTTGACCGGGAACCACGAGCGGACCAGCGTCGCGTTCGTCTGACAATGAAGAAGAGAAGTTTGCCAGGACACTGCTGCTGTGAAGAGGTAAGTGTTATAAGCTAAATTATTCTTTATCCCTGAAAATTGTAATCAAAAAATGACTTTTGACCGATCGGTAAATTACAACTGTGCGGCACACGAAGTCCGAAGTGTGTGCGCCACGGTACACGGTTCATTCGCCGCGTCCGGACCGTGACCCCCCCCCCCGCTACTCTTCTGTAGCGAGGGGGGGTGAAGCCGCGGTGACTGCGCCGCGGTCGCCACATAGCCACATGAGTCTATTCCGTCATGTAGCGACACACAGCCCTGAGTGTCATCTTTCATTAGAGCCCAAGATGAAGCTTTTATATTGAATCACTCAAAAGTTACAGACGTTTTTCCAAACTGTGCCATTTGGCACAATTTGGCACAGTTCAAAAATGCCTGGGAACTATCTGAGGAAAAAGCTGTGTAATATATTCATTTTTTGTGGTATTGTTACAAAATTTTGACCTCAGCTGGATAACACTTGGTTCTACATTTCTGTTGCATTTTCCAGCCCGGATCTGAAGCTGTGTGTTATTTGCAAGCATTTGTATCCAAAAAAACACCCAGGCCAAATTTATTTTCTTCAAGTTCAGTATGTTTAGATGACTGTAACTCAGTGGCCGGAGCACTTAGAGAGATTATGACTATTTTGCCAAAAAATTCAAAGTGTTTTCTTTTAAATGAGACCAACCCCATGAAGATGCTGCAAAGGGTTGAAGAACAGCTTTCGATTTACTTTGGGCACGTTATTTTTTGACGTTTTTAGGGAAATTGACCGGAGTGCAAGGGGTTAAGTATTGTCCATGTATTTTTAATATTGTCTCTGTTTTTCTCCAGTTCTTTACTGTAATATTCTCTTTTACTACATCTTATTATACACTACCGTTCAAAAGTTTGGGGTCACCTCAGACAATTTTGTGTTTTCCATGAAAAGTCACACTTTTATTTACCATCATGAGTTGTAAAATGAATAGAAAATATAGTCAAGACATTGACAAGGTTAGAAATAATGATTTGTATTTGAAATAATAATTTTTTTCCTTCAAACTTTGCTTTTGTCAAAGAATCCTCCATTTGCAGCAATTACAGCATTGCAGACCTAACATGATTGCACAAGGGTTTTCTAATCATCCATTAGCCTTCTGACGCAATGAGCAAACACATTGTACCATTAGAACATTGGAGTGATAGTTGCTGGAAATGGGCCTCTATACACCTATGTAGATATTGCACCAAAAACCAGACATTTGCAGCTAGAATAATCATTTACCACATTAGCAATGTATAGAGTGTATTTCTGATTAGTTTAAAGTTATCTTCATTGAAAAAAAGTGCTTTTCTTTCAAAAATAAGGAAATTTCTAAGTGACCCCAAACTTTTGAACGGTAGTGTATATGTTAACTTATTTTTGTATGTTTTATGCCTCTGCTCTGCTTTTTTTGTCCTTTTCTTTAGGAAAGCTTTATATTATATTTTTTTTTCTTTTTACACGCCTTTTGTAATCCTTTGGTTAACCATGGCTTATCGGCAAATTTATGTTTAAGCTTTTTCTTTACTAATGGACAATTTTTTTTTTCATAAAGAGTGGTTACAATGTTTATAAATGTGTCATAGGCTTCATTTACATCTGATACATAGACTTTCGTCCAGTCTTGCTTCAGCAAGTCTTCTTTAAAATAACTGATTGCATTTTGTGATTTGTATCTGAACGATTTTAATTTTTTTTCTGTATTGGCCCCCGTGTGGCCATGGATAAGTGCACAGGTTGACAAATGGTCACTTATGTCATTTATCAATAATCCACTTTCTATTTTCTTATCAATAATATTAACAAACAGGTTGTCAATAAGTGTAGCAGTGTGAACTGTGATTCTACTGGGATGTGTTATTGTGGGATATAGACTCATGCTGTACACAGAATTCATGAACTCTGTAATTACATTTTGTTGATATGGATTTAGTAAATCAATATTGAAATCTCCACAAATTACTACCATTTTCTTACTAGTAATATTATTGTACAGCTCGACTAATTTATCTCTGAATGTCTCAATGCAAGTTCCCGGCGTACTATGTATACAACTTATAATTAGATTTTTTGTTTTATCTTGGTCAATCTCAACAGTAACACATTTCAAAATCCCTGGTAGTGCAAAGGACATTCCATTTACAAGCTTACACCTATACAGGTCATCAATATACAGTGCAACACCACCACCCTTTTTTTGAGATCTGTTAATATGAAACATCTGATATCCCTATATTGCCATCAGAGGAGCCTGCTCTTCATTAAGCCAAGTTTCAGAGACTGCGATAGCTGTGAATTTTCTGTCTAGCTGTTTTAAATAGTCCTGAATCTGTGTAAAGTTTTTGTTAAGACTTCTGCTGTTGAAGTGTATTATTGATAGTTTACCATCTAGTTGCACTTGACTTTTGAATTGCTTTTCAGTGTAATATTCACAATGATTATGAATATTATTGAAAAAGTGGTTGTCAGGATCAATATCATTCTTCATCTCTTGTAGTTTATGTTCAGCATAATGGCATATTTTCAGAGTTTGAATTTCCTCACTCTGTGTCAAATGACTTCCTCCAACTGGGGATAATTGATGTCTACCCAAGTCAGTCATAAGTTTTTTTTTGTTTTTTTTTTTAAGTACATTGACATTGTATGTCAAAAGAACTATTCTTGCCATGTGTGTGGTTATGGATTATCATAGTCTCTTAATTTTCTTAATCAGTGTTCATCTGTATTTATTTAAGTCAGTAACATCTCTGATTATTATACTCTTTGCTTCCTCAGGTGTTCCATTTAGTTTGATCCAAACTCTACAATCTCTTGTCCATGTTGCCTGTATCTTATTTTGTCTTTTCAGCATCCGTGCTTGCCGTGCTATTTCAGCATTAGTTTTTGTTAGATGTTCATTTAGGTAAACTTCTGTTCCCCGTCGCTTTCTGGCCTGCCTCAGTATGTCATTCTTTACCCTTCTGTTCACAAAGCGCATCACAATTGATTTCTTTGTTTTATTATCCTTTCTGGGTAAAGCATGACAGGCTGAAATTGCATTTGCTTCAACCTTTATATTTCTACTATCAAGGAACTGAAGCACCTGATTTTCCAGGGAGACTGATTCACTTGTGGGAGCCTCCTCACCTCTCATTCCTACTGTAGCATGAGCATATTTTTTTTTTTTGTTACTTATTTGTACCCGTAGGTAGATTTGGTTTGCAGTCTGGTGACAAGCCACCGGCTGCCGGTCGCTGCGTGCGCGAGCGCCCTAAACCTACTTGTTTTTGGTATGCGGGAGGAAACCGGAGAAATCCCGGAGTAAACCCATGCAACACGGGAAGAACAGGCAAACTCCACACAGCTCACTGTTGGTCGGGGGCTGGGATCGAACCCACAATCTCATGATCCCCGCGATCCCCCGGCCGAGGGTAAACTGTGCTGCCACAGTGCTAAACCACTGCGCCACCGTGCAGCCATGCAAGTATGATTGATATTTAATGTCTAGTCCACTTATAATTAGATCATCCATATGAGAACATTGTTCAAGATCCTCGACACGTCGCTCCAAGTCCGCAATTTTTTTGTCTTTTTCTTTAATTGCTAATTTTAATTCTCGGACTTCTTCCATTAGCCCTAATATTTTAGCCTGTTGACTAGCCACAAGAAGTTCAGAGATTTTTTGATCTCTTCCATTTCCTCCTTCTTTGGTGGCATTTTTACTGACCTGTTGATAGTAAAACAATCTCTGCTGGTGTCGCCGGTATCCGATCCGACCGACCTCGAATCCAGCTGGGCCTCAGCTAGCCCCCTCCGCTGCTAGTTCTGCTGCAATTGAGCTCCTGTCCAGCCGGGGTACCGGCCGCTCCTCCACCGAGTCCCGCCACTGTAGTTGAACTCCGATCCTGCTCCTGTCCAGCTGGGGTCCCGGTAGTTCCTTTGCTAAGCCCCGCCACCTACCACCGTCTTCCTCAGTAGTAGTTTACATATGTGTTTTGGGGTGTTTATTTGCTAAATTTTGGGGGAGGGGATTTGGCCTGTTTGGTGTGGTTCTACAGTTTGTGAGGGGGGGGGGGGTGTTGTATGGGGATTTGGCCTTGCAGGCTTGCAGTAGCCAGCGCCGGGTGTACAATGTGGTGACATCAGGCGGGCTACAGCCAATGTGTATACAGTAAGTGCTACTTGTGACAATAAAGTTCAGTTTGTTGCTTGGCATAGAATGGCTCAGCTCTCACTCTTTTGATACATAACACCACGTTCTAAACTAGTACAGGAAGGTGCACCCATAATTCATGCAAGGCACCATGGGAGCTAGGAATAAGGTGGATTGGCTGCGATATCCTCACTGGGCTTTTGTGTTTACCTTCATCCAGCTGCTGGATATAAATATTTACATTAATTTGGACCCGTAAAAAATTAATAAATAATTTTTGTTTTCATGAAATGACTTGTCCTGTGCACCTTTAACACTGACAATCTTTATGATTGTGGTTAATTGCAGCGAGATGAAAACAGCGGGATTGAAATAAAAAACATTCAAAACCTGGGTACTGTTTCTGGTCAAATAGTCCATGGTGCAACTCAAAATACAATTGATTTCACCTCATATCCTCATTTTATTTAATTCTGGTTGTTCAAATCAGTTTTCTGGAGTATCGCTGTCATAATATGTGGATGTATAGGCCGTATCAATACATAATCCAAGTTTCAAAACATGAGTTCTTTCAATTCAATTCAATTCAATTCAATTCAGCTTTATTTATAGAGCGCCATATCACAACAAAAGTCATCTCATAGCACTACCAAATGCAGGGAAAACCCCACAATTTCAGAAAGACCCAGCAATCAGACGATCCCCTGTGAGCAAGCACTTAGCGACGGTGGAGAGGAAAAACTCCCATTAACAGGAAGAAACCTCTAGCAGAACCAGGCTCAGGGAGGGGCCGTCATCTGCCATCTGCTGCAACTGGCTGGGGGTGAGGGGATAGAGGGGATGAAGAGAGCAGACATAAAGAACTTGAATAGTGAGAAGCCAAGTACATTATTGGAGGTCAACCGGCAGTCTGAATCTATTAACAGCAGAACAAAAGGGGGATTAAGAGACACAAGATCCCTCCCTAATCTTAGGCTATATTGAAAAGGAAGGATTTCACCCTGTTCCTAAAAACAGAGATCGAGTCTGACTTCCGGACCCAGAGTGGTAACTGGTTCCACAGAGAAGGAGCTTGATAGCAGAAGGCTCTGCCTCCCATTGTACTTTTGGAGATTCTGGGTATTACAAGTAATCCAGCATTTTGGGAGCGTAGTGCTCTGTTAGGATGATAGGGTAATATCAGATCTTTTATATATAAGGGGGCCTGATTATTAAGAGCTTTGAAAGTGAGAAGAAGGATTTTAAACTTAATTCTAAACTCTATGGGAAGCCAGTGAAGGGAGGCCAGAACCGGAGAGATATGATCTCTCTTTCTACAACCAGTTAAAACTCTTGCAGCAGCATTTTGGATCAACTGAAGACTTTTTAAGGATATTTTAGGACAACCTGATAATAACGAGTTACAATAATCTAATTGAGAGCTGACAAAGGCATGGATCAATTTCTCAGCATCATTTAGAGACAAGATGCTCTTAATCTTGGCAATATTGTGCAGATTGTGGAGAGCGTGAAATGAAGAGGCTGAATTTATTTCTCAATTCAGATTTATTAATCATCTCACATCTCCTATGTCCTCTCAAACAGAAAAGAGGACCAACTTCTCCAATCCCCTCCTTTTATACCCGGGACATCAAAGTACAGAATCACATTGTCATTCAACCCCCCATAGACAATACATCTCCCCCAGGTCTCTTCTTCCTCCACCTGACCCCTGGAGGTCAGGAAGTCCTTTCAGAGTCATTTCTAAAGGCACCCCCACCTCCTACTGTTATCCCCAGGAGGTCCAGACTTATTGTTCCTTCTAAGACGTGAGGTAACACAATATACATATGCAGTCTAAGCATCTCAAATATGTGTGCCACATAACCCCCCCCCCCCCCAAACGTCGAAGATGAAACAATACAACATAGTCCACACAACATGATAAAACCACAACATCAGTCCATATGCTGTCTGGGCTTCAACCGCCTTCCAAACTTGCTGTAAGCGGGCTTCGCCGCTCCTGTGGCGCCATCTTGCAGTGAATCTGCTATCTGAGGATGAAAACTGTTAGTTGATCCCTGCGGGGGCTCTGGGGCATGCTCCCTGGGGGGTCTGCCGCGTCGAGGAGCCCTCGCCACCCACACAGTTTCATCGGCCATCACAAAAGCAGGTTTCAGTCTGTCTATACTAATTGTTTCCCTCCTGTCCCCCAAATCTAGCAAAAAATGCTTATCACCTGTTTCCAGCACTCTATATGGGCCATCGTAAGGCGGTCGCAGGGTTGGGCGCTGAGCCTCGTGCCTGACAAAAACAAACTTGGCATTTTTTAAAGATTTGGGCACAAAAACATGCGGAAAAGTGTGATGAACAGGGCCCGGAAGCATGTCCGCTCCCGTGTCGTTCAGTGACCGCTGAGCAGGGGGACGCTCTGGCGCCGGATTATCTGGAAGAAACGCTCCTGGCAGCCGGAGTGGCTGCGCGAAGACCAACTCAGCTGGGGAGGCTTTTAAGTCCTCTTTAGGTGCAGAACGCAACCCCAATAAAACCCATGGTAGTCTGTTTACCCAATTTGCATCCGTAAGCGACGCTCTGAGGGCTGCTTTCAATGATCTATGAAAACGCTCGCATAAACCATTAGCCTGGGGGTGGTAAGCGGTAGTGCGGTGAATTGTCACACCTAAGCTGTGGGCCATTGCTGACCAAAGCTCGGACACAAATTGAGGTCCCCTGTCGGACGTAATATCCGACGGGACCCCAAAACGCGCTACCCAAGCCGTTAAAAACGTGCGGGCCACCTTTGCAGCTGTGGTTGATGCCAGTGGGACCACTTCCGGCCAACGCGTGGTTTGGTCCACCATTGTCAAAAGATGTGTGTACCCTTGCGACGACGGTAGGGGGCCTACGAGGTCGACATGCACATGATCAAACCTCTTGGCCGGGATGTGAAACGGCTCTAAGGGGGCTTTTGTGTGCATGTGTATTTTGGCCCACTGGCAAGCCATACAGGTTCTTGCCCAATCTTTAACATGCTTGCGCAGGCTCAGCCAAACAAACTTCTCTGCTACCATTTTTATCGACGTGCGCACCCCTGGGTGCGCCAGGGAGTGAATCGAGTCAAAAACGCGGTGGCGCCATGTGGCCGGCGCTACTGCACACGGTCGTCCAGTAGAGATATCACAGATTAGGGGGGGCATACCATTTTGCAGCCTCTTGTCCTCCAGCCTTAACCCTGTTGGTCCCGACTGGAGCGCGCACACATCCGCATCGCTACCCTGATCCGCTGCCATGGCTGCATAATCTATCCCCACGTGGACTGGGGCCGCGTGCACTTCCGCGCTGTTATTTTGCTCCGCGGCTGCGGTAGTATAATCTACCTCTGAACGGACTGGCGCGGTTACCGCGCGAGAGAGGCAGTCTGCCACTACATTGAGTTTACCAGCTATGTGTTGAATATCAGTAGTAAACTCTGAAATCGCGGCCAGCTTCCTCTGCTGCCGGCCCGACCATGGTTCCGAAATTTTGGCCATCGCAAAAGTGAGCGGCTTGTGTTCGACAAACATGGTGAAACGCCGACCTTCTAGCCAGAATTGGAAGTGGCGAATGGCTAAGTGGAGCGCTAACAGCTCCCTGTCAAACGCACTGTATTTTCGCTCGGCCTCGCACAAGGACCTGCTGAAAAAGGCCAGCGGCTGCCAAACCCCAGCAACGTGCTGCTCCACTACCGCCCCTATGGCCAAATCTGACGCATCAGTGGTGAGCGCTATGCGGGCCGTTGGGTCTGGATGAGCCAACAACGTAGCGTCTGCAAGGGCTTTTTTTACCTCCACGAATGCGCGCTCCCACTCCGGGGACCATTCGATTGCATTGGAGGGTTTTTGTTTTTTAAGCGCGGCTTAAAATGGTTGCATGAGCTGCGCTGCGTGGGGGAGGAAACGGTTATAAAAATTCACCATTCCTAAAAACTCCTGTAGTGCTTTGACCATTTGTGGCTGGGGAAAATCTGCCACTGCCCGCATTTTGTCCGGTAGCGAAACTGCCCCTTCTGGGGAGACGCGGTGCCCCAAAAAATCGATCTGCGCCACCCCGAACTGGCACTTAGCTGGGTTGATTATTAACCCGTGCTCTCCCAACCTCCGGAAAACTGCCGTGAGGTGTTTTTCGTGTTCCTCTTCGGACGCGCTGGCTACCAAAATGTTGTCCAGGTAGACGAACACAAAAGGGAGATCGCGTAACACCGCATCCATCATGCGCTGGAAGGTTTGCGCGGCGCCTTTAAGCCCAAACGACATGCGTAAAAACTCAAAAAGTCCAAACAGGGTTATCACCGCTGTTTTGGGAATGTCCTCAGCGCGCACTGGGACTTGATGATAACCGCGGACCAAGTCTATTTTAGAAAAAATGCGCGCCCCCGCCAGATGTACCGAAAAATCCTGAATATGTGGGATTGGGTAGCGGTCATGCGCTGTGGCGTTGTTTAACCTGCGGAAATCACCGCAAGGTCTCCACGAGCCGTCAGCTTTAGGGACCATGTGCAGTGGGGAAGCCCATGGGCTATTCCAACGCCGGATGATGCCCAACCTTTCCAGGTTGGCGAACTCCTCGTGTGCTATGGACAGTTTAGCTGCATCCAAGCGCCGAGCTTTTGCAAAGATGGGGGGGCCAGCGGTAGTGATAAAGTGCTCCACCCCATGTTTCGCAACTGTTGCCGAAAAAGTGGGAACTGTGAGTGCTGGAAACTGAGTGAGGAGTGTGTGAAACTTACCGCCTGCTGTGGCGACGTTGGCCTGTGCTGGTGGCGGGGACACTCGAGCTGCACAAGGAATAGAGTAAAAGGAGAGTGCATTAACCAGGCGTCTATTGGGAAGATCAACTAACAACCCATGTGAGCACAGAAAATCAGCACCTAACATGTTGAAACTCACCGCCGCTATAATAAAAGTCCACTCATGTGCGGCCGTGCAGGGACAGAAGTAGAGTCCTTTCACCGAAGGTCTTAATGCTCGAGCCGTTCGCCGCTGTTGCTCCATCACCCCCGGGGCCTGCCAGCCGGTCAGCGTAGGTTGGGGTGATGAAACTCACTTGGGAGCCCGTGTCCACGAGGAAGTGTCTCCCAGAGCGCGTATCCATCAGGTAGAGCAGCTTGTTCCGTTCGCCGAGGGCCGCAGCTGCTAGCGACTTCCGGTCCTGGCCTTTCCCGAGCTCTTGAACTGGCACGGCGGTACACACTTGCGTGCCCTCTCTGCGAAACGACGATGGTAAAAACAGAGGTCGTCTCCTCCGCGGTGTCGGGGCTTCGCTGCCGCCGTTGTTGGTGGGACCACCTCCGTCGCCTCTGGCCCCCCGCTGCTCCCGGTCGCCGCGCCGAGGTCTGCCGCTGCTGTGGTGGCCGTGTGCTCTTCACTGGCGTTGAGGATCTGCTGCGCCTCCTGGGCCAGCGCGCGGAAGTCCCGCTGGGTCACAAAATGAGTGCCCGCCAGGGTCGCCCTCGTCTGCGATGGTAGGGTTCTCAGGAAGATGTGCGTGAAGAGGAAATCGTCGTTGTCTGAGCCTCTCAGCTTCAGCATGTCTTCCATCAGGTCGACAGGCGTGCTTCCTCCCAAGTCGTGCAGAGCCAGGAGCCTCCTAGCTCTCTCCTGGGCTGAGGGCGTGAAACGCTGGATGAGGGCAGCTTTCAACCCGCTGTATTTGTCGCCAGCGGGCGGGTGCTGCACCAGGCTCCGCACATGTCGAGCTGTGCGGCTGTCGAGTTTGGCGATGACGTGATAGAATTTTGTGTCATCTGCTGTTATTCCCCCGAGCGCGAACTGGGCTTCGGCCAGGAGGAACCACGAGTCTGGGTTGTCCTGCCAGAATTCTGGTAGCTTGACTGAGACCGCGCTTGCTCGGCTGGTCCCTGGCGAGTCTGGTTCGGGGGAATTGTCTCTGGTCATTGTACGTCTTAAGGTCACCAATGTGGAGAGCGTGAAATGAAGAGGCTGAATTTATTTCTCAATTCAGGTTTATTAATCATCTCACATCTCCAACGTCCTCTCAAACAGAAAAGAGGACCAACTTCTCCAGTCCCCTCCTTTTATACCCGGGACATCAAAGTACAGAATCACATTGTCATTCAACCCCCCATAGACAATACATCTCCCCCAGGTCTCTTCTTCCTCCACCTGACCCCTGGAGGTCAGGAAGTCCTTTCAGAGTCATTTCTAAAGGCACCCCCACCTCCTACTGTTATCCCCAGGAGGTCCGGACTTATTATTCCTTCTAAGACGTGAGGTAACACAATATACATATGCAGTCTAAGCATCTCAATCAATGTGCTATACATATGCAGTCTAAGCATCTCAAATATGTGTGCCACACAGATGATAGAAGGCAGTCTTAGAAACAAATTTAATATGTGAGTTAAAGAACAGACCTTGATCAAAAATAACTCCAAGACTAGACCTCCTACAACTAGAACTCCTTTCGTTTCTAGTTGGACATTTTCCAATCGGGCAGTCAAAGCACAATTCAGGTTTGTTTCATGTACTCATTTTGTTTAGTTCTGGGTATTCGGGTTGGTATTGCTGCCATACTATGTGGACATATGAACCGCATTAACGCACAATCTTGACCTGAATGCTGGAGAGAAGAGAAGAGGCTAACATGGATAACGAAGAGGGCTAACTGCTAAGCTAACGCTAACAGGTAAGATAAGTTTAAGTTTAAGTTTAACATTATTTGAAAGGGACAATACATACTAATGAACATTAATACAAATGTAAGTATGCCAGATTTAGCAATACTGCTTATTTGCATCTGTAGTCCCCCGGTGGACTGGAGGATGAACTATCTGTCAGAATGGGAAGATTGAGCGCTGTATTTGGAAACTTGAGGGAGAGACTGTGGAACAATCGACATGTGTCAATCCATGTGAAATGCAAAGTGTACAGAGCGACAGTACTGGCTGCTCTATTGTACGGTGCTGAAACTTGGACTGTCTACAGAGTGCAGGTGAAGAAACTCCACGCGTACATCATGAGACACCTTCGAGCCATAATGAACATCTCATGGAAAGACAAGATAACCAACCAACCAAGATAAGCTAGTTGTCAACCGCCAATCAAATCTAAAAGAAGAAACAGGAAGCAGAACCGCAGCTCTGCGTCTTCTTGGTTTGGGTTTTCTCTTTTTCAGTCTGAACTCAGAACTTAGAATAGTTCTATTTGGGAAAACTGGAGCAGGGAAGAAAAATGCACAGGAGTGGCACTCTGTACTGGCACTCTGTACTGGCACTCTGTACTTCAGTTCAGAAGAGTAAGACCTCTCTAGCAAGATTCAAATCTGCTACCTCCAGCATACCAAGCCATTGCCTTAACCACAACTGCTTTAGCTTCAACCCTAATTTTCTCAGATGATAAATGTTTTATTTAGGGATTCTAAATAAGTGTTGAAAAATAAATAAGTGTTGAAATGAGCTGGTCTACCATCAATGGAGGACATGCTAATACAGATGAACCTGAGATTGCTCAGACATGTTGAGAGGATGAACCACCAGCGTCTCCCTCGGCAGGTACTCTACTCACAGTTATGCGAGGGCAAATGCAATCAGGGTAGACCAAGGCTCAGATTTAAAGACACTGTTAAAAGAAACTTGAAGAAGTTGGACATAGACAGGAGTTCCTGGCAGCAGAAGGCTAAGGACAGAGCTGTGTGGAGGAATCTGATCAGACCTAAATGAAACTGTCATGAAGTGGCCCTCGCGAGCCACCATAAGACATCAAAAGTCGCTGGTGAGGTTTGCATTGATGTTTATTAATGAACACAAAGTAACAGAAAGTAATGAGCCATGGTGGGCTAAAACACACAACACTAGACACAGGAGATCGTAAGGCTGACACGAAGCTTATTTACAATCCTGACCACGAATAGAGAATGAGCGTTAACGATTCGTTGCCGTGGAATTACAGGATTCACTGACGAGACTGCTGCATCATACTGATCCCAGCGCCCGCTTAAATACAGGGCTGCTGATGAGCCGCAAAGTACAGCTGTCAGGCTTTGACAGCAGGAAGCCCCTCCGAGCGCTGTCAAAATAATAGCTTGGGGAGCCAGAAGGTAAACACTGCTGTCAAACCTGGCGGAGATGATGTATGGCCCAAACACGGACGGAATCGGCGCTCGGACTATGACAGTAACTCCCCCCCAAGGGCGGTCTCTGAATGCCCAATGACACCCAAGCCCCCCCCCCACTAACCCCCCACCCCAGGGTGGATGGATGGGGGAGCAGGCCTGGAGGGAGGGGCTCAGCCACAGACCAAAAACCAAGACGATAACAGGAACACACAGATAGCCAGGAAAAATATGATACTCTCAAATGCACAAATCATAATTAAGACAGGGGGCAAATGAGACTATCACAGGGCACGATAACAGAAAATACAAGACTCCCAAGTACACGAATCACCATTAACACAGGGCGTAAATGAAGCAATTACAGAGCATGGCTCACGGAAAATACCATACCCCATAATGCACATTACACACAGAACAAGATTATCACCCCGAATGACCTTTAACCTAGACAGTTCAGGAAAATGACGACAGGCCGAGACCAAAAACCACGGGGACAGTTCCGGCGGTCTCCTTGCGTCCAATGGCCGACGAGTGGTCACGGGGAACAGTACATGATCGGGCGGTCTGCCCCAGTACCAGGCCTGGAAAGTCCAACCCTCCGGCGGCCGAACCAGGCCGCCCAGCAGCAAACACAGTGTGTCGGGTGGCCGACCCAGGGCGTCGAACCGGCGAAACAGTTCCTTGGGAGGCCAACCCACATCCCTCAGCCACCAGAACCATGGGAAGACAGCCTGGGACGGCCTCCCTGGCAGGGGGAAAGACGTGGGAGAGCCGGGCCGAACGTAGAGGCCCCCCAATGGCCCGTGGTGATGATAAGCTGGGTTGGTGACTCAGACGAGGGGAATGATGGTGATGACGAGCCCTCACCATGTCAGGCTGCGAAGGGTCTGCAGCTCCTCCACCGACCTTGACCCATACCGATGCTGCAGTCGTGGCTGCACCTGCGTTGGACCCCCACTGGGTCTCAGCTGCACCTCCATCGGACCCCGATTGGGTCTCAGCTGCACCCCCGTCGGACCTCCACTGGGTCTCGGCTGCACCCGTGTCAGACCCGATTGGGTCTCGGCTGCAACTGCGTCGGACCCCGATTGGGTCGGCGCAGCACCAGTGACGACCTCCGACCCCGAAGCTGGAACCTCCAGCACAGCGAACACGACTGGCTCTGCACCGGTGACTCTGCAAGAAGGCTCGGAAGACAAGAAAGAACTGGGATCAGAATCACCGGTAGCAACAGCCCAGCGAGACGAGCTCGGGCGCAGCAGGCGGCTGCCCCTGACTTGCCTCCCCTAGAGGCAGGCAGAAATGCTCCAAGACAGATAGGAGAAACACAAGGTAGAGCACTTGCCTGCACTCGGGTTCTGTCGCCGTCCAGGAGTTCGTCAATCCAGGCTCAGGGCGGAGAAGTTCATCTTCAGGCTCCCACTCAGCTAAGGCGGGTTCCGCAGCTGGCATGATGGTCACCGCAGTCTGTGGATCCTCCGGCGCAGACGTCCATGCCGATAACCCGCACGGCGTGGTGGCAGGGGACCCTCGACCCGCTGGCTCGAATCGTTCCAGCGTGGAGACCCGGGGACGCTTTACTGTCGGCGCAGGCACCAGGCTGCAGTCCGCTCCTCTCCTCTGCCCATGACGTGGCTGCGGGGCTGGAACCAGGCTCTCCAGAATCACAGGCCCCCTCCTCATCCGGCGACGTAGGCCTGGCGTCGTGGACCGCTCAGCAGAGGGAGACACAGAGACAGCAGGTTTAGTAATCAGAGCTACAGCAGATGGTGGGAGCTCGGGGGACTGCGAATCCCGAACTCCGTCCCCAGGAGTCAGACAAGGCAAATCACAACTATGATGAGAAGAAGGAACTTGCACTTGCCTGTCTCCCGGAGGGAAGATGGTGCCTGCTGTAGGGGACGTTGTTCCTCCCTTTCCCCACTGAATGGCAATGGAGGACCCCCCGGGAAGACGAGGAGGAGCAGCAGCAGGACTCTTGGCACACACAGCAGCCGAGGAACGCGTCAAGAAGGAGGGGACAACAGCCGAGTCGAACCGGGCACGTTGCGCTGACGGGACAGCAGGGAAAGATGACCCGGGGGGAGAGGCTGCGGGGATCCAGACGAGACGCAGGAGTGGCAGCTGTCTGAGAGGTGGCGTCCTTGCGACGACCTGGAACTGGATCCGGACGGGGTTTTCGCTGAGTCTTGTTTGAAGTGTGGCGACGACGTTCACTGGCCGATGGCGAGGCGAAGGTGAGGTCCGGGAATCGCCGCTCCTGTGTGGAAACAGAAGCGAGCAGATCAGCGTACTCAGGAAAGTCACTCAACTCCGGATTCCTCTCCACCAGTCTGACTGCCGCCGTCACATGCTTAATTATCTGTGTGGGGTGAACAGCGGAACAAGCTGCCGCCACTCTGTCCCGGATGGAAGCAGCTGTTCGTTGTAGCTTCTCCGGGGGATTCCCGAATGACGACACACTCCAACGGGGATCACCCATGGGCGGTGTGAACTCCTGGACCGGAACGGAGACAGGAATGGGATCCAGACGTGAGGAGCGAGGATGCCTCCCCTTCGGCTTCCTGCTGGGGCTTCATTCCAGCCCACGGAGTCTCTCCCATAGCGCAGCGATGTCAGCCTTCCTTGCCGTAATTTCCGGGTGGTTGGAGTAGCGGGGAAGGCGAATTACAATGTCCTCAGCAAGGTCCAGGTGTCGGCGTATATCGCTGGGAGTGTCAGAGACTGGTGGAGAAGAGAGTCCCATCAACGTAGTCCAGGGCCTCCGCCAGCTCGTAGCCCAGGCTCCGAAAGCGGCTCCTGAAAGACGACATCCTCCCAACACGCAGTTATCCAGACAGGGAAGAACAAATGTCCAATTAACACAAACTCACCGGGAACGGCGTCTCAGTTTGGCGTCAATTTGGGCGCCTAGTTGGCAGCAGTCTACTGTCATGCGGTGGCCCTCGCAAGCCACCATAAGACGCCAAAAGTCGCTGGTGAGGTTTGCATTGATGTTTATTAATGAACACAAAATAACAGAAAGTAATGAGCCACGGTGGGCTAAAACACACAACACTAGACACAGGAGATCGTAAGGCTGACACGAAGCTTACTTACAATGCTGACCACGAATAGGGAATGAGCGTTAACGATCCATTGCCGCGGAATTATAGAGGATTCGCTGACGAGACTGCTGCATCATACTGCTCCCAGCGCCCGCTTAAATACAGGGCTGCTGATGAGCTGCAAATGCAGCACAGCTGTCAGGCTTTGACAGCAGGAAGCCCCTCCGAGCGCTGTCACAATAAGAGCTCGGGGAGCCAGAAGGTAAACACTGCTGTCAAACCTGGCGGAGATGATGTATGGCCCGACCGTGGATGGAATCGGCGCTCGGACCATAACAGAAACAGTCATTGTCGCCCACGACAGACTGCTATGATAATGATGATGAGTCCCCCGGCGGGTTACAAAAAACACAAACAATCATACATAAAAAGAACAACTTCAATAAAACTGTACAAAGTAGATATGCTAAAGTGCAAGAGTTAAGGTGTTACAAAACAAGACATTCAAATGTCATACGAGTGAAGTACTGCATAAGCATACACACTCACCCAGGCACCTCACAGTATAAAGAGACAGCAAGAAACAAGAGGCGGGGCATATGTGTGTGACACATGGGCGCTTATGTATATATGTGTATGCCGCAGAGCAACCACTAGTTATGGGTACAGTTTTGGTTGTTTAAAAGCCAATTTTTACCATGCGTCTTAAAAGTGTTTAGTGTAGTATGTTCTCTGATTGCGGGTGGTATGTTATTCCAGATCTTGGTGCTCTTTACTGATAGCACAGATTCAGCAAATGTGGTGCATCTGTGGGGGACCTCACGGTCTCCTCTAGTGATTGCTGTGGCGGTTGTTCCGGTGACAGTTCTCAGTTTAACATATTATCCCGGGTGGGGGGGGGGGGTGCATAGCCATTTCATATTTTGAAAACTGAACAGGCAAATTTTACAGTTTTATAATTTTCAAAACACAAAAGATTGTATTTTTTGCAAATGTTACAGCAATGATATGTGGAATCTTTCTTGTCAAGGATTTTTATGGCTTTTTTGTATAAAGATTCAATGGGGTTGGTTATGGTTACACCAGTGAGTGACCAGTTGGTAAAACAGTAGTTGATGCGTGAGAAGATCATTGCATGCAGAAACATTTTGGCCACATTAACTGTCAGTGATGGTTTAATTTGTTTAAAATTTCTTAGATTGAATTTGATTATGTTTGAGATTTTTTGATGTGTTTTTTAAAGGGTAGTGAGGAGTCTAAAATCACACTGAGGCACTTAAATTACTTGACTAGTTGCAGCTCCTCCCCTTTTAAGAAGATGTTCAAGTTTGTAATATTTGGTCCGCTGAACAGCGGTCCGCTGAACAGTGTCAAGCGGCCTGCCAGAGCGGATAGGCCACCCGATCCGGAGACTCAGTCCTCCGGGCAGCCAGCCAGCGCTGTTGAGCCACCAGGACCGGAGGGGTGAACGAGGGGGGCGGCATACCCACCGGAAGGCTCAATGGTGGGAAGCCGGACTGGAGGAGAGAAACCCCCACGGCGACTGGTGGCGAAGGAAGGAGGGCCACGACAGCGTCATGCAGAGGAACATAGGCCGCTGCATACTCTAGCTGGCAGGCATCACCGGCCGTGGTCCTGGCTGGGGACACAGTTGCACCAGCAATGTCCCCGACCTGGGACAATGTTGCACAAGTGGTGGCCCCTTTCCGGGACCTCATTGCTCCCGCGGTGAGCCCCGACTGGGCCTGCATTGCACCCACGGTGGAGCCCAGCTGGGCCCTTGCTGCACCTACAGTGGACCCAGACCGGGCCAGAGTTGCGGTGGCCTCTGCAGCAGGTGTGATGGTTGTTGCAGTCTTCATAGCCCCAGCTGCCATGACCCACGGTGGAGATTCCTCCAACATGGAAGCTGCGGTTAGGCTCTGTGCTGGCTCTGGCATCAGCTCCTCCAGAACCACTGGCTCCTCCATCAACTGGCGGCTTGGTTCCAGTTCCAGCAAGCACTCAGGAGAAGGAAGGGACACAGAGAGGGTAGGTGGACAGTTCAGAACAGCAGCAGGTGGGGAAAACTCAGGGGACTGCTCTCCCTGAGTCTCCCTACCACAATCAGGCAATACATTTCATTATTTATTGAAGTAAAATGAAAATTCACTTGTCTGTCTCCCCAGATCCCAA
This sequence comes from Pholidichthys leucotaenia, assembly GCA_020510985.1. Lineage (NCBI taxonomy): Eukaryota > Metazoa > Chordata > Actinopteri > Cichliformes > Pholidichthyidae > Pholidichthys > Pholidichthys leucotaenia. Next base: position 174,293,887 of record CM035836.1, read on the forward strand.
TGTTGGCTGCTGCTGTTTGGACGTCGTCATCCCTCCATTCAGAAAAGGTGGTGTTTGGCCCCTCAGTAGATCATTTGGGAGCCGCCCTTCTTGCCTCAGGAACGGGAGTCGCCGGTAGGGAATTCAAGCGCTCCTTGACTGTCAGAGGATACACTGAGGGAGGCGGCCTCACAGTGGAAGTGGCAGGAGCTTCGGCAGGCGGAACTGCCAGCAAGGAAAAGCTAGAGCCAGGAACTGCTGCGGGAATGGCCAAATTCGGTGTTTGGAATGTGGCTGCCAAAGAGGCTGGATTATTGTTCTGGCGGCTCAGGATGGAACGTCGGCGTCGTGGAGCAGATGGAGGCGGAGTGGGTGCTGGAGACTGGTGAGTAGTGGAGATGACTGAGACCCGGGAATGCCTCCCCTTCGGCCTGCACCCAGGCTTCTCCGGGGATTCCCTCACCGCTCTTCTGTTCTCTTGCTGTAATGGAGCGATCAGAACAATCCTCTCCTCTCCCTCAGCGTGCTCCTTCAGCTGAGGGCTTTGGCGAGCTGCTGCTTCAGCAAGTTCCAAATACCACAATGAGTCTTCTGGCGTGGAATAGGAGCGTGCTATGGAGATCAGTCCATTGTTCTCCATGAGAGAGCTACAGCACTCCCACCCCAACCACGGTGGATAGCCACTTCTGCCCACAGAGTCCATCACGAGCTCCAACCAGGTAAGGGAAAAAAAAAACACAAAAAGGGTGAAAAAATGCCTCACAGTAGAAGCTGAGTTTTTCACTGACGGCAGCCTACTGTCATGAATGTCCCTCCGGGGCGGAAAACAAACTCACATGCTGTAACTGCAGTGTGGGCATTTATTAACACAAAACATGACAGTACAAGAATAATGGTGCTGACACACAAACCAAGAAGAGGCAAATGTTCCTGAGCAAGAATCGCTCAGCGAACACAGGAGGCTATGACTTAACGTTCCAGAGCCGGAATTATTCTGCCATTGTAGCGTAGCTGAGGGTCCAGGTAAAAAATAAAGCAGTCAACAGAAAGGGCACAAAAAGACTTACAAAAGGATGGGTCTCCAAAGCAGGGGAGAAGAGTCCAATCCAAACTTGCAGAGGCTACCGTGCTGAATGAGTGCACAGCAGCCAAATAAATAGTAAAGTCACAAACGAGCAATAGGTGCAGTTGGCAGGGTGACCTAATCCTCAAATGATTGCAGCTGCGAGGACCAGAGGCCCAGCAGTCAGCTGGAGGGTGTGCCTGGGAATTGAGAGCAGCGTTCTGCCAAGAAACAGAGTAACACACAACAATATGTACAGAAAATAACCAAAAACAGACTAACATATAAATAATACAGGAAATAAAGTAAGGGTCTGAGCTCAGAACATGACAGTGGCCACCCATTTTTCAATTATTTTTGAGATGACAGGTAAGATGCTGATTGGTCTGTAGTTGTTTGTATCAGTTTTACTCCGTTTTGAAAATTGGTCTGACCACTCCCACCTTCCAAGCAGTTGGGCTGACAGCATGTTTGATTGACAGATTGATTAAGATAAGATAAGAAAAGATAAGCCTTTATAAGTCCCACAATGTGGAAATTCCAGGATTGCAACAGCACAGGGATAGCAACACTCAGAGCAACAATCAAGAAGACAAGAAAAACAAGAGCAGCGAATATACATATGTACATATAAATATATAAACACACAGTGCGGAGCATTGTAGCTAGATGGAATAAATATGAAAATATATATACACACAGTGCGGAGCATTGTAGCTAGATGGAATAAACAGCATAACCGTTTACTTAGTTATCCTACATAGTATGAATATGTACCCATACATATTGTCACCCTCCGTAGCGACCGATATTGTCCTAGTTGTATACTGGAGGGGACCATTGTGTAAGTCTGTTGCGTCTTTTGCATTCAATACTATTAGGTTGTCACATTTTTTTTGCTATCTCTGCGAGCAGCCCTGCTTAGGTTATACAGTCTGACAGCTGTAGGTAGGAGGGACCTGCGAAACCTCTCGGTTGCGCACCTAGGATGATGTAGTCTGCTGCTAAATGAGCTCCTCAGTGCGTTCAGTATGTCCTGCATAGGGTGGGACTCGGACTCCAGCAGAGATGACAGTTTAGCCACCATCCTTCTCTCTCCTATCTCCTCCACTGGGTCAAGGCACTTCTCCAGGACAGAGCTAGCTTTCTTGATCAGTTTGTTCAGTCTCTTCCTATCGGCTGCTGTAATGCCACTGCCCCAGCAGACCACTCCAAAAGTGATGGCTGATGCCACCACCGTGTCGTAGAATGTCTTCAGCAGCGCTCCTTGTACACCAAAAGACCTGAGTCTCCTCAGTAGGAACAGCCTACTCTGTCCCTTCTTGTAAAGTGCGTCGGTATTGTGTGACCAGTCTAGTTTATTGCTCAGATGAACACCCAGGTACTTATAGGATGTCACCATCTCAATGTCTGTTCCCTGTATGTTTACTGGTGCTGTGAGGGGTTGTCCTTGCCTGCGGCAGTCCATCACCAGCTCCTTAGTTTTCCTCGCCATGATCTGGAGGCAGTTCCGATGGCACCAGTCCACAAAGTCCTGGATAAGTCCTCTGTACTCTGCTTCATCTCCGTTGGAGATGAGGCTGACGATCGCAGAGTCGTTCAGAGAACTTCTGTAGATGGCAGTGTGTTGTGTTGTGTGAGAAGTCCGCAGTATAAAGGGTGAACAGGAAGGGAGCCAAAACCATTCCCTGGGGGGCCCCCGTGCTACCGATGATCGTGTTGGACACACAGTCCCGGATTCTCACAAACTGTGGCCGGTTAGTGAGGTAGTCCAGGATCCATGATGACAGGTGCTGGCCCACCCCTGCGCACAGCAGCTTGTCCTTCAAGATCATCGGTTGGATGGTGTTGAAAGCACTGGAGAAGTCAAAGAACATGATCCTCACCGCATTCCCGGGCTTCTCCAGGTGGGACAGAGAACGGTGAAGGAGAAAGATCACTGCATCCTCCACCCCAATGCCATGCTGGTAGGCGAACTGGAGTGGATCCATCGCTGGTCCAACCAGGGGGCGGAGGTGAGCAAGGAGCAGTCTCTCCATGGTCTTCATCATGTGAGACGTCAGGGCCACCAGTCTGTAGCTGTTCAGGTCTTTGGGGTGGGAAGTCTTTGGTAGAGGTACCACACAATATGTTTTCCACAACTGTGGTACCCTCCCCAGCTTCAGGCTCAGGTTGAAGATGAGCTCCACAATCCCACACAGCTGGTCTGCGCAGGACTTGAGGAGCTTTGCGCTGATGCCGTCCGGTCCCGACGTCTTCCTCGCCTTGATCTTCCTCAGTTCCGTTCTCACCTGGGTCTTAGTGAGGGTCATGTTGGGGGGCTGTGTGTTGGGAGTGGGGGGGTGTTGGTGGAGTGGGGTGTGGACAGCAGGACTAGATGTCTTTAGAGGCAGCAGTGGTTGTTGTGCAGTCGGGGGGGAGGGCGGTTGGTCAAACCTATTAAAAAACAGGTTCAGATTGTTGGCCCACTCCCTGCCCCCCGTGGCCTGGGGGGAGGTATCCTGGAGCCCAGAGATGGTTTTTAAGGTTTCTCCAGACCCCACCGATGTCGCTGTGTTGCAGCTTGTCCTCCATCTTCTTCCTGAAGCTGTCCTTGCCTTCTCTGATCTTCCTCCCCAGCTCCCTCTGTACGAACTTCAGCATCTCCCTGTTCCCCGACCTGAAGATCCTCTTCTTCTCTCTCAGAAGTGTTTTTATCTCAGGGTTGATCCAGGGTTTGTTGTTCGAGCAACACCGTATGGTCTTGGTGGGTACGGTGTTGTCCACACAGAAGCTGATGTAGTCCGTGATGGTGTGAGTGAGGCCATCGATGTCCTCACCATGTGGATCGCAGAGCTGCTCCCAGGCAGTGGTCTCAAAACAGTCCTTTAGAGCATCCATTGCCTCCTCAGACCATAACTTCATTGTGCGCATGACCGGAGGTTGTCTGTGCACTAGGGGTTTGTACACTGGCAGGAGATGAACCAAGTTGTGATCCGATCTCCCGAGTGGAGGGAGTGGTGATGAGGTGTACGCCTTCTTAGTATTTGCGTAGAATAAGTCCAGTGTGGCATGTGACATACTGGGTGAACGTGGGTAGAATGGGAGACAGTGAAATGTGGTTGAAATCACCTGAGATGAGGAGAAGAGCATCTGGGTGTTCTGTCTGCAGCCTGCCAGTTACTGAGTGGATGACATCACGCGCTGTCCCAGCGTTCGCCGTCGGATTTGCATAAATAACAATGCAGATCACGTGTGAGTATTCCCTCGGGAGATATGTAGGCCGCATGCTAACAGCTAGCAACTTCAAGTCTGTGTTGCAGTGTTGTTGTTTAACTGTGATATGTCCCGGTCTGCACCAGTTGTTATTGACATACATCATCAGTCCACTGCCCCTTGCCTTCCCACTGTATGGTGTTCAGTCTGCCCGTATTGCATGGAAACCCTCCAGTTCAATGTTAGCATCTGTTGCTAGTTCTGTTAGCTACATCTCCGTGAATAGCATTAGGCTACACTCCCTGTATATGCTATCGTAGCGGGAGATAGCCGCTAGCTCATCTGTTTTCCTGAGTAGCAATCGTACATTCCCCATAATCACGGATGGGAGGGCGGGTCTGTACCTTATATTCCTCGCCCGCCGTCTTATTCCAGCATGACACCCACGTCGTTTCCATCTTATTTCTCCCGGTATGTCGAGTTTTTGCTTTAGCATCGTTGGCCGGTTAAGTGCCAGCGGCTGGTCCCTATTGTACTGCCTCCTACAATAAACAGTGGATCCGTCCGCTGGCTCAGGAGACATTTAGGCGATTTACATGTCTGTGATGGATCAAGGTGTCGCCGAAACAGAAAGATTAGCAAGAGAGCCAGATAGTAAATAGAAATAGGAAGAAATTGATCCGCTGTTGCAAAAAGGCAGCCTACTTGTGTGGCGCTGGAAGTAATAATTTGACAAATGAAAGATTCATTATTTTCTTTTAAAAATTTGGTGTTAAGACCATGTCCGTCTGTTGCTTTTCAATGAGCTGATAACATTTGTAACTTCATTTTTCAATTATTTCTAATATATCAAAAACTGACTGTGAGGGGTTAATAGGACTGGAATTATGATCAGGTGGATTAAATCAGTTGGATATTTCTAGCACAGAGTTGATGAAAAAGTTGTTAAACTCTGTAGGAATGACCATGGGAATCTGTACCAATTTGTTATTAATATTAAGTTCCATGTCTCCGTCATATTTTTTATTCTGTTTATTGGTCAGTTTGTTAATATTATTCCAAATATTTTTGCCATCTCCTTTTGCATTTTCAATAATGGTTATAAAAAAGTTTGCCTTCACCTTCCTCAGAGTTTGTGTTACCTTATTTCTAGCAGACATAAATTTTTGTCTGTCTGTTAAACCTTTTTTTAGTGCTATTTTAAGAAGTTGATTTCTGATCTTCACTAGTTGTAGACATTCAGAGTTGAACCATGGTAAACCGATTCTTCTTCTGTTATTTCCTTTTTTTGAAAATATCGCTAAAACCGCTTTGATTTTTGTTATATAAAATTCATTGCTGTGATTTATGTCATTTCAGGAGGTGATTTCCTTCCATTCGATTTCATTTATTGCCATTGTTATATTTTGTTGTTGTTTTTTGGGATTATATAATTTACTGTGTTGCCTGATGATTTCTTAAATGGATTCAAAAGCTGTTTCTGTGGGAGTTTTCTTGTTGCTAGTATTATGTTGTGGTCAAACAGTCCTGTTAAAAGGTTTTGAGTCTGGGAGATTCTTTAAGGTCTATTTGTAAACAGTAAATCAATTTTGGTTTTTGACTGGCTTGTGACTCTGGTTGGTTTATCAATTAATTGAGTTAGGTTATTGTGATCCCTAAGGATTTTTAGATTTTTTCTGTCTTTTTTGTCATCCCAGTTTATATTAAAATCACCCAATAATATTAATTCATTTTTAGGATTGCACTGATTAAGAAGCACTTTAAATTAGTCGCAAAATGTGCTTTAGAGGAGGGTTTGCGGTATAAACAAATAACAGAGAAGGTCATATTGGCTGATAACTTAATGTTAACTCCTACACATTCTAGATTCATATCTTTTGACCATTCAGTCTGATTACATTTTAAGGTGTCTTTAACATATAGTATAACTCCTCCTCCTTTTCCTTGTTCCCTGTCCTTCCCAAACACATCATAGCCAGGCATGGTAACAACAGTTTCAGGTGATGAGGATGATAACCAGGTTTCAGACAGACCCATAAAATCAATATTAGAGTGTTTCAGGAGATGTTCTAGTTGTTCACGTTTGGAGACCATACTCTGTACATTTAAGTGCAGGTTCGCCTTAGCGCAGTCAGTACCGGTAGTGTGCATGGAAATGATTCCACTGGTGAAGGCGCTCGTGTCCATGCTGGTCCGGTAAACAAATGTGGTGTCATTGCTTTAGCTGTTGATGGCGTGATGGCGGCGTTAGCTGTGCCAGTCCTGTTAGCATTGGTGGCGTAGTGGTGAGGAGGGCACATTGTTGTGCTACAGGGACGGGGGTTGATTGCCAGTCCATTCCGGCTCTATTCCTCTGTTGGTCTGTGATGACACCACCCGGCTACCATGCCACAGTGATGTTGGTGGGCTGCTGGGTCGCAGCACTGCTGCTTGGTGAGGGCTACCTTAGCGCGGCCAGTACTGGTAATGTGCGCGGCTTTAATTCCCATGGTGATTGTGTTGCTCATGTCCAATCTGGTCTCATAAACAACTGTGGTCTCGTTGTCGCCGCTGATGACAGAGACATTAACGATGCTAGTCCTTTAGGCATTAAAGGTGTCTGTCCTGCACACATGTCCGTGGCCACTGGTCCTTGGTTTATTTCCATGTCACCCACCAGAAGCAAGATAACGCTGAGGTGTAATAATCTCACAAAGTTGTTGACTGTGCAGGATTGCCTGTGGTAAATTGGCAGTCTGGCCTGTTCTTTGTTCAAGGAACTCGTGTACAAGAGGTACTGGCCTCCATTACCTGTGGGATGGAGCTGTTCTTTCCATCTTGTTGAAAGCCGATGTTGTCCTGTACTTAAAATTAAGTACAGGAGTAAGGTAGCCGTAAGAACTGGTGTATTAAATGATCACTAACTTCTTGCAGTATTTCTGTGATACTTTTCTTTTTTCTGGAGAATATTCTGAATATTTGTCATTTTTGATGTGTTGAAAGATTTAAATGGAGAAAGCAAGCATATTTGTCCACTCCCATGTTAATAAGCATAGGAAAAAAATAAATAAATAACAAGTTCATGGTACATTACATTGGAAAATAATTCATATTTAATTGCCAATGGATGCAATTTTTGAAGATTCATCACAATTAAGAATTTTAATCATTTGACACCCCTTGTTATAATCGATGCTTGGCAGTAACCTTCTCATCAGCTCTCATCCAGCCTGCTCACCTGCCTCCTATTTTAATTTCTACATGAGTGGTGACAGTCAGGGAAAACATAAGATCTGAATCTTCACAAATCCTTGTATTTTTGTTGTTACTCCCCTCATTCTTTGTACCTCAGGATCACCATCTCTCTGCCTGTCACATTTGCGGACCTTAAACTAACTCAAACACCATCAATCTCGCATGATACCAATTCTCTAGCCAAACGCATTGATACTGTGCCCTAGATTTGGGACCCACTTGCTGTAATACCCATCTTCGTAATATTGATGTTTCCCACCTACCCGACTAAAGTAATGTCAGTTGCTTTGGCTAGTTTATCCTGTAAGTCATTTTTTTTATACTTGAGAAGTATCATTTGGTTTAGATGGGCTTTTGTTTTAAAAGATGTTTTCGTTCTTTTGAAGTCTGCTTCAAAATTTGTACTTTCCCATTAATAACAATCAGTTCTTCTATTTAAAAAAAAACATACTTTTTGACTCATCAAGTTGTATTCCATTTTCTTAAAATACAATTGTAAATTCAGGAGCGTCAACACTTTCCCGCTGCAAGCACATCATATGATTTCTTGGAGTTGGAGCCCAGCCCAGGAAATCAACATTGCCAGGAAGTTGACAAATAATTAATTCTCTTTTGCCTCTGGGTGAAAAGACCTGACAGGCAACATAACAAGCATGCTTTGTGGTATAATAATGATGGTTGGATGTATAAAAAAAAAGAAAACAATCTGAGCAATTCTCTCTATGCATGACACTAAAGGGAGTGAACAAACCAAAAGATAAGTGTTGAGAGATCCATGAGCAAACTGTGAGGTATGTATCTGTAACACCTTGTTTCAAAGGTACATTTCTGTGTTGGAAAAGATGAACCCTTATTAGGCCAAGACTCAGTCACAGTGACGCACAAAGCCTGACAGCCTCCCACGCTCACATCTAATTAAAGTAAACCCTCTGCTTCTCAAACTATTTTTGCTGTCCCCTTGCAATAGACAACATGGTTGCTTCCCACATAAAATAGGTTTTGTTGAACGGTTCAAAGAAAAAGTAAACCAAACACTTTTTTTTGTACAATAATGATCATGTCATGATGCTGAGCATGGTTGGGGAACCATGCTCATGCTTTCAGTTATTAGGGCCTGAGCCACTGACAACGTCAGTCGGCGAAAGCCCTATTGTATCCGCTCACGTTTCTTTATTAGGGCCTGAGCCACTGACAACGTCAGTCGGCGAAAGCCCTATGCTCACGTTATTGTAATTGCTCACGTTTATTAGGGCCTGAGCCACTGACAACGTCAGTTGGCGAAAGCCCTATTGTATCTGCTTGCGTTTATTAGGGCCTGAGCCACTGACAACGTCAGTCGGCGAAAGCCCTATTGTATCCGCTCACGTTTCTTTATTAGGGCCTGAGCCACTGACAACGTCAGTCGGCGAAAGCCCTATTGTATCCGCTCGCGTTTATTTATTAGGGCCTGAGCCACTGACGACGTCACTCGGCGAAAGCCCTATTGTATCCGCTTGCGTTTATTAGGGCCTGAGCCACTGACAACGTCAGTCGGCGAAAGCCCTATTGTAATTGCTCACGTTTATTAGGGCCTGAGCCACTGACGACGTCAGTCGGCGAAAGCCCTATTGTATCCGCTCGCGTTTATTAGGGCCTGAGCCACTGACAACGTCAGTCGGCGAAAGCCCTATTGTAATTGCTCACGTTTATTAGGGCCTGAGCCACTGACAACGTCAGTCGGCGAAAGCCCTATTGTAATTGCTCACGTTTATTTATTAGGGCCTGAGCCACTGACAACGTCAGTCGGCGAAAGCCCTATTGTATCCGCTCGCATTTCTTTATTTTTAGGGCCTGAGCCACTGACAACGTCAGTCGGCGAAAGCCCTATTGCAATTGCTCACGTTTATTAGGGCCTGAGCCACTGACAACGTCAGTCGGCGAAAGCCCTATTGTAATTGCTCACGTTTATTTATTATTAGGGCCTGAGCCACTGACAACGTCAGTCGGCGAAAGCCCTATTGTATCCGCTCGCGTTTATTTATTAGGGCCTGAGCCACTGACAACGTCAGTCGGCGAAAGCCCTATTGTAATTGCTCACGTTTATTTATTATTAGGGCCTGAGCCACTGACAACGTCAGTCGGCGAAAGCCCTATTGTATCCGCTCGCGTTAATTTATTAGGGCCTGAGCCACTGACAACGTCAGTCGGCGAAAGCCCTATTGTATCCGCTCGCGTTTATTAGGGCCTGAGCCACTGACAACGTCAGTCGGCGAAAGCCCTATTGTATCCGCTCACGTTTCTTTATTTTTAGGGCCTGAGCCACTGACAACGTCAGTCGGCGAAAGCCCTATTGTATCCGCTTGCGTTTATTTATTAGGGCCTGAGCCACTGACAACGTCAGTCGGCGAAAGCCCTATTGTATCCGCTCACGTTTCTTTATTTTTTTTTTTTTATTATTATTCTGCCTAAATGATCGCATTTTTCACCCTCTGAACGTTAACCAAAACGCGATTTTTTTGGCAAACTCCTCTGACTGGGCCAAAAAATTCGATAAACTGGAAAAAATATGCGCCCCCCCACCCCTCATTTTTGTGGGTGGGGTCAAACGTACAAGGTCTATGGAGACTGGAGACCATAAACTTTGTGGTAGACACATCAAATTTGGGTGAGGTGTGAATCACCTCAAGACATGCAAAAAACATCATTGTGGCCCCTACCCACCGTCAACAGGAAGGCCGCCATCTTGCCTCAAAGTCGCCCCACCTCCAATTCGGAAAAAACTCACACCTCGCATTTTAACGCACTTGTCCTAGGGACCACATCCAATTGAGCTCATTTTTGCATGGGGGCATCTACAGGCATTGCCCATTAAAAGTTATATAAATTAAGTCAAAATCTCAAAAGGCGTGGCCAGGGCGCCATGGCGAAGTTTGACTCCTCCCCTTACAACTTCAACCACCTGTAACTCGCCCAATACTTGTCCGATGTCCACAAAACTTTACGTGAAGGAAAATAGTGCCACCCCGGACGCAATGACCTCAACATACCTGACAACCGATATAGCGCCACATAGTGGTTAATGAAAGAATTGCTGAAAACTGTTTTAATTATTACTCACGCACGGCTGGCCAGAATGATGTGAAATTTTCAGAGATTCATCAGAACAAAGACATGATCATAACTGAACATCAACATTAGTATGACGTCATACATGTTACCATTGACACGCCCTTCTCGCCATTCAACCCATGTGCTTATGGGGCGGGGTGGAAGGTCTTGGAGGTCTAAATTTTTCTACATATGTTGAGGTCACTGTCATATGCAGTCCAATATGGGTGGACAACACATAACTTACAGGGAAGTGTTGCCATGGCAACATGGCGACGGTTGACTACACGCCATGAAATTTCGGACAGTTGTATCTTGGACAACCTTTTTCTGATGTCCACAAAACTTCCCATCAAGGAAAATAGTGCCACTCCGGATACAATGACATCACAATACCGGACAAAAGATATAGTGCCACATAGTGGCTAACCAAGGAATTGCTGAAAACTCTTTCATTTTATTACTCACGGACGGCTGGCCAGAATGACGTGAAATTTTCAGAGATTCCTCAGAACACAGACATGATCATAACTGGACATCAACGTTAGTATGACCTCATACATGTTACCATGGACACGCCCTTCTCACCATTCAACACATGAGCTTATGGGGCGGGGTGGGAAGGTCCTTGGAGGTCTAATTTTTCAACATATGTTGAGGTCACTGTCATATGCAGTCCAATATGGGTGCACAACACATAACTTACTGGGAAGTGTTGCCATGGCAATATGGCGACGGTTGACTACACGCCATGAAATCTCGGAATGTTGTATCTTGGATAAACTTTGTCTGATTTTCATCAAATTTTCGACAATGGATAATATTCCCACCCTGACACTCCTATATAAAATAACAAAAGTTTAGCGCCTCCTAGTGGTAACAACATTAGAACCCTTGTACAATGGCCAAACTTTGTACGATTTGCAACAAATTTTATACGATCTCGATGATAAGTCTTAAGTCCTATCTCGGCTAAGGGAACAGCAT